>VOMN01007627.1:0-13758 GCA_014899125.1 Orchestia grillus
GCTTTCAAAAAAGGGGTACATTTTTTTGGAACACTGTATAACTACTAAAGTATTACGTCATTTGTGAAAATTGAAACACCTACGAATAAGTAAATGCTATTATCATAAGCACCTGATAAAGACGAGAGCATGATCATTCTGTAGGTGAAAGCCAAAATACACAGCAGTAAGAACAAAAAAATGGACAAAATTGATAATAAAACTATAGGACAGTAGAAAAGGACAGTAGTAGTGTCCCCATTAAGGAGAGGACAAAATCGATGGTATAACTAGAGACGACTGCAGTAAGATGCCCCATTAAAGGAGAGGACAAAATCGATGATAAAACTACAGACGACTGCAGTAAGATGCCCCATTAAAAGAGAGGACAAAATCGATGATAAAGCTAGAGACGACTGCAGTAAGATGCCCCATAAAAGAAAAGGACAAAATCGATGAAGGCGCTTCTTTTAAGGTGATCTTTTCTGGGCAACTTTTGGCTTCCGTTTCCTGAAAGTGGCTGAGGAAGCAACCAATTTTATATATCTCTGGCAGAGACGAACTTGGCTGGCGAGTTCTACCTCCCTTTTCCGTTCGCCGGGTTCCACTTGAAAAATTGGCCGTAATTTAGCTGAAATAGAGCTGCTCATGAACGTCGGCAACTTCGTCTTCTTTTTCTTCTTTCCGCCAACCAAAAATTGGCCAAAAATGAAACGTGGATCTGAGCTCAACTGCGAAGGAGGATCCGTCGAAACAAGAGATATGCTCACTTTTCCCCCGAACGAAGTAATGACATCACGTTCCAGTCACAGAGACGCTCAGCATTTTCAACTACCACGCTTGTAGTCATCGATTCTGCACCGGAGATAACAGGGTTTCATTCGTAACTTTCGAGCGAACCTCTGAATTAAGTTTCTTAATCAAAACGCCGCAGGTAGGAGTGCCATTGAAAACTTTCCGCCAAAATAGTGCAACAATTACACTGGGCAGCGAAATATTCGTGCGCCTACTGTAACGCTTAGAAAAATTGGGTCGAGAAGCGCTAGCATTTTTTACGGCAACTTCATTTCTACGGAGTTATGAATTATTATTTTCATGTTTTTGGTGTAATGCTTATATCCTGAATCGAGATATTACTCTTCGTTCAATTTTCAGTTAAACTATGAAAATGAATGAAACACATTTTCTCATTGGAACATTTTCTCCTGCTATTATTGCAAGCAATTTTACATTTTTATCAGAAGAAAATAGACCTTGGTAATGTAACATGCAGTTATTGACATTTTCCATCCGAGTAACTTATGTAGATGGAGGCCTGTAGGAAACTTTAGACAGCACTGCTAATTAACGACGAGTGAAAATGCCCTCAGATTAATATCCCTCGAGGACGTACAGCCCGGGAGCTAGTACGATGAAAAGTACTTCCTGTGTTTGTACGAGTTTTCCAGAAACGAACCTCACGATTGAAAAACGTCAGAAATGGCAACTTTGAATGGAAACTTTGAATGACAAACGTAAATGCGTAGAAGACATTCACAGCGAGCAACTCTACGTGTCTTAGTCCAACCAAAAATAAACAAAATGAGCACATGAGCGCAAAAAGTCGGTGCACACACGTCAACAGGAAATGCTTAGACTTTGTGAAGACATCCTGTAGTTGAGCAACGCTTCGAAATTCTACAGGCGGCCCAATGGCTTGCAAAATTATGCAGTGCAGCGATGAGATGAAGCACGTTATGTATTCTCGCAGCAAAGCAAACGATGGCTGTAGGTCATGCGCTGCCTGACGAACAATGCGCAGCTCGGGTCGAACAGAAAGCATACTGAGAGCCAATGGCAAGGCTTGATCGGAACATACTCTTTTGGTGAGATTTTTGCAGACCGAATTCAATTAATCGAGGCACTTTCATCTTGTCAACTGCACGGCTTCGTGAGTGTTCCCTCGTTTGAGAATTGTAATTGGAATTCATAGAGCGCTGCATCATTCTTTACCTACGTAAAGAAAAATCAATATAGGTAAGCTGCGAAGTAAAGGTTCGTAGTCGAATTGGATATGATACGCTGTTGAAATGCATTCTGACTCTCCATCAAAGTGATACGAATAATAGTCTTATTGTCGGCCATGACGTGGAATTTTTTCACAAAAATTGAGCTCGAACTTTATGGAGCGAGTGTCAGGTGCAGGTGGCAATTGCATACGAAGGAATAAAGTGAACGCTATCGCGCAGTCTAATTAACCTCCAGCACTTGCTGCTGCGCATATGTACGGCGACAACACATATCTTATCCTCACAGTAATGTTTAAGTATCCTAATCTTGGCTTTGAAGTTAGGAGACAATAGGCGAGACGTACGAGAAAAAAATAACATCTGAGCTTTACGCTTCTGAAGGCTTTGACGAGATTGAACGAGCACTCGCTTTATTTTTAGAACATAATACGCGCATATTCTGACAAACTTTAAGTGCTGCCGAGGACAATTTGTCAATGCTGGACTTAGTGCTGTGCGTGAACAATATCAAGGGGCCATATTGCGCTGCAAAGCTCGGCATAGAACCTGCCACCGGAGAGCGATGACAGCAAGAACATGACCGTGGCACCGCCAAAATTGAAAATACAATATTAAAACGCTGTGCAATGACAGAAATTCACGCCGCGATGGAGAGTGACATAAAAGAAGAAGCTTCAGACTCGAGAAAAGTACAGCTGGTTAAGTTCTCACGAAAATAGTATTATGGTCTAGAAGTCTTCTTAAGAACACCAAAAAACAAAGTGCTAAAATAAGACCTCAAATTGAATTGAACGTGATTAAATTACTATTTGCTAGTTGAATTCTGTCGCTGATATTGAAGCACTTCTTTATTTATCGCCAACGCTAGTGGGTGGTTTAAAGCCCCGTAAATAATAAACAAAGCCCGTGACAACAACAGAAAAGTAATAACAGCGCCCAAGCGTAGTCCAGATCAATAGTAAAAAATTGAATAGCAACGAAGAAAATGTGTCTTCTTGAAAGCAATCATTGTCCAAAGCGAAAAGTATTAGGCCAGAATGATTCAATTGAAGTCGAGCAGTAAACAGCGTTTCTGCGGAGCTCGCTCACGCTATTGGAAAATTGACGGTCGTAAGCATCTCATATCGAACAATTTACCAGCACAACAACACCTGAAAAAACACAGCCGATTCTCAGGTAAAAACCAAAAGCAAGTGTGAGTCACAATGTTCTATCAGATGAGCTTCGCTTCTTGATGACTTGGTACATTTTGTCCTTCCTCCTACGCTTGCACACACACATGATATTCTGAAAATGATGCAGTCGGAATACATAGTAAAGCTGAATCTCTTGTCAGTGCAATTCTTAATCACCAACTGTAAAAAGGAAAATATCTTGCAGATGGTTTTTCTAAGGAGTCGGTTAAAATCATAACTGTGTGACAGTGTGCTCTAGATTTAACACAGCAACAGAGTAGCTATTCTACTTCGATGGAACACGAAGCGAACAAACTGTAAAATCAGAGTGGCATAACTATAAAATTTGAACTCACAGTGAACATGGGTTGTTATTTTTGTATTTAAAATTGCAATTGATACATAAAAATGTCTTTAAGCGAATCAGATCTTCAGGTCCAATTATTTCAGGGTTAGGGAGTCAAAAATTTATTATTTTATTTCAATTCAAAGGGAAACTTATTGGCTACATCAGTGAACGTAATAGATGTGACGAGTACGATTCAATAACATTATACTTTATCAATTTTGAAACCCTGTTCATTCAAGTACATGCGATCAATTCATCGTTACGCGTTGTAATTCGCATCTTTCAGACACCTTTCTCTTATGAACACCGCAGACTGCAACTGTGTTGTGGAATCACAATCTTATTTGTCATTCTCTAGCACTTTAACTTTGGCATCCCCCCTTGGGCTGGAGAGCAGTGCGTCTGATCGTGAACACTTTCTTGAGGATACTCGAATTTTTAGGCATGGTAGCACTTTCATAAATGTGCACCTTCGTAAACTGAAGCCTTCAAGTACCTGGCTGGCTTTGATGTCCTCATTTGTTGGGCTTCAAACACACGGTTCCTTTCGGCCGAGGCGATTATGAGTTTATAAAGTTACAGACATGCTCCATACATGCGAGCAATGAACTAGTCGAGTCTACACAAAAGCTGGAAATTGGTGGTGGATGAGTTACTTATTATACTTAGAGAAGTGAACAATCTCAAAAGCGCCATTACATGCGTTAACTCCAAGATCATTACCTGATCTTGCAACCAAATTGTTAAAAATACAATTTTATTGCTTTAAAAAATTAAAAAACCTGATTATTGAACCGAGATCCAGCGACGTCTGTTTAAACTTACACGTTTTAGGTAGTGGATGTAGGTTTCATCTTTAAATTTTGGTTTCTCATTACTTCATGGGCAGTTTGAGGTGGGTAGATGAAAATTTGTACCAATAATTTGAAAGCTCGTTGATTAAAAAATGATAAAATAGTACAGTGGGAATGAGTTAACTATGCGATGATGAATTCGGTAACACGAATACGCAAACGATGTGGGCGGTGTGTTTCAAGTCCTCCAACGACCACCCTCCTCGCACGACTTATGTTGGAAAACACAGCCTGAACCAAGTCACGTCTAGTGCTTAGAGGTAAAACCGTGAGCGTGTTTATTCTATGAAAACGGCAGCGAGGCTGGAAATTGAATACGAAAGCCTATTTATCCTGAATTGGACCACGGTAAGCTCTGCGTGCACAGTTACTCCCATCTTGTAAGCAGGCTCGAATACTTTAAAATATCTATACCAAAGCCACAGAGTAATCAGCATAACGGTGATCTGCATTGCTGCAATTTAAATCCTTTTCTGATATTGAAAAGCAAATCCCATGTAATTATTCAAAATAATTCAGCAATCATTTAGTGCGCGTATGCCACTTGTATTTAAAAGCCTTCAAATTCACCCAAAGCTTCCTATTTCTAGCCATGCATAAGATTTTCTCAGTCTTATATAATACATTTAGTTCAAAATAGTGCCGCAAAAAGCCTCGCGAGTTCCAGCGTGGTCGTTGCGTTCAATCCTGCGTCAGAGCGCGTCACTTTTTTGGCTGCATTTTCGGATTCAAAACGGCGCGACTGCACAAAGAATTGCGAGCGGGGCATGGACGGCAGGCAGCGGTCGGTGGCAGGCAGGTCCGGGCAATACTGCGTCGCAAATCGACGCACGGTCCGTGGGTCGGTCGCCTGTTTCCGAGAGCAACAAGGGGCTGTGGATTCTGCGACGCACAATCTCGGAGCGCCGGTGCTGCCAGGTCCCAGTCTACCTCATTAGCATGGCTGGGTTGCTGCGTGCGCTCTCGAGGGATGAATTAATTTACGCATAAATGCTTCCGACGAGACTAATTGAGTAAACAAAATATAAGCAGCTATATGAGCTACCAGGGGCATAATCCGCGCACGCTGTGCTCCGCTTCTTGCAACTCACTAAAGCATTTCGTGTGTTCAATTAGGAGAACACTAGAAGCGTCTTAGTGTAAGAAAGTATCGACTTCCATTATATTGCATTGAAAAGAGCTTAATTAACGCAGTAGTGTGTCTGCAGAAAGGAAAGCAAGCTTTCCATTTCTCACGACCGAATAGTTTAGGAGCAGCTCGCAAACTCTCCCTTGCTGAAGTAAATGCCAGATTTTATCGAGAATTGATCGTAACTTTTCAGTTCCAATATGGCACAGAGCTGCACTTCGAGGTGCAGATTTTCTTTGAAATATTATGGAGTTAAATATGCTTTTCTCAATTTCTATCAGCAGCTATACCGATAGGCAAACATAAGAAACAGCACAAAAACGCATTAACCAAAACGACAACATTTGCCCGTTTCTAAAAAAATGAATTCCTTTTTTCTGTAACGCGCATGAAATTTAAAGTTGGTCACATTACAGGAGGGCCATACGGTTGCTCTTCAACGCCCGATTCTGGCGACCAAGGGTCCATCCATCTTGTGCAGGAGTAAGTCCATGTATAGAAATCGGCGGGCGATACATCGTCCCCAGATCGATATGGGTCTGATCACGGGCCTCTGGTGCCAAGAAATGCAATCAGCCTCTCCAGCATCCCTTGTCTGATTAGCGTCCCCCGGGAGATCGATGAAGCAGTTTCAGAAATGATGCCTCGCAATAATCTCTCATTGGACACAGGGATAGCTGAAATTAAAATAAATAAATTCGCTGAGTTTGAAATCTAGGCTTCTTTGAGCTGGCGCTATTTAGGGAATTCTTCATTGATGAGAATATAAAATTTTCATGAATTTTTCAAGGTAGCTAATTTAACTTGTTCATTATAAGTGAATGATGATACTAAGTACTATCTATCATATAACGTCCTCCAGATGAATAAAAAAGTTACAGAAGCTTCGACCGGAAGCAAATGGGCGGCAAATTGAGAGACTGCTGAAAAAATAGACGTAACTATGAGCCCATTTTAGTATTTTCTGACGAGATGAAAATTTTCAAACATATGAAGGACGTATAGCAAAGTTTGCTGCGTAGATGAGGAGCGTAATAATTCCTAAGCAAGTAAAATAACGAAAGAAAGTTCTTTACGTCATGCATAAACTATCTCTACTCGAATATATCATTCCATCCAATGCTTAACTAGATTTTCCATCCTTCAACGTGTTTCTCACCGTAAAACTTTTAGAGTCTAAATTTAAATTTCCCTGAAAACTCGTGTCTCGTCCTTCCATTCCTTCCACAGAGACCAATTCTCGGACTAAGAAAAAGCGTACGCAATGAAGGACGACCTCCAGCGTGCGGTACCTCGCCAATCCCAAGTTTGCATCTAAAACCCAAAGCTCAGATTTCTTCAGTCGTCCTGAAAATAATCTCGAACGCTTATCTAAATTCCAGAATTTGAACAACGTTACCTGTTCTTCGGATTTTTCTTGGCAGTGGAAGAAGAATATCTTCCTCGCAGTATCTCATGAATACTAACATTGCAATCAAAGTCTTTCCGGGACTGAAAGGAATTCATTCCCTTAGGATGATCACACAGAGGGAAGGACGGCTGGCCAAAATGAAAACATCCCAATGGCAATCAAGAACTGTGAAACACCGCCGATTTTTTCTGCGTTCTTGAATGAGAAGGAAACATATGGGTTGAGGGCAAAGATTAGAGCAGGACTCACGAAAAAGTATTTGTTTGGGAGCACATACTTTTACTGTACAGTTTTTGCTGAAGTAACTTACAATTCGCAACAAGGAATCATAAGGGCCCTTAAGTCTTTCATGCCGGGCACTGCAAATGCGATCTGATTTCAAGCAAAGTAAATTTCCTTGTGATACTCGAGTGTGATACTGTCGTGGCAGAAGGGATGAATTTCTGTGTAGCTTATTAATTGGTGCGCCGGAGGGGAAAATGTGACGATACGAGTTGGTCTTCGTCAACATTTTTCAGTTCATCGTAGGTGACACTCGTGTTCTGCCAATTGAATTGTTTACGCAAAACATGAAAGCAAAATTGCAACAAAGACACGAAATTCCGGTGCTGAGCCTACAACAATCGCGTTTGACTGGTGCGCTTCGTATCGTCTTGATGGGATTTGTATTTCCATAACGCACTTTGCATCTCATCAACCAGGACAGTGCTGAAATAATGCAATGAAATCCGATTATTTTCGAAAGCACTGAGCTGAGTGCCCTTCGCGAGGAAAACTTCGATATTTGGAGCCTACTGACAGGATTTCTTTTCAAAAAGTTACAAGGATGCAAAACTGAACTTCGGCTGGGTTTTTAGTACACTATTACATGAATAAAAAACATTCTTTTATCCTTTCATGGGTGAAATCAAGTTATCTCTCAAAATGCACAGCTGGACGAGCTCCGCACAACCGAGCGGCAACATGCACCGCGAAAGTAAGGATTTTTCGGGCAATCAGATTCAGGCAACCTAATGTTTTGGACAATCGTGCAGGACCATGCCGAATGTGCTCAAAGATTTTTCGGGCAATCGTGTGGGACCATGCCCAATGTGCGTAAAGATTTTTCGGGCAATCGTGCGGGACCATGCCCAATGTGCGCAAAGACATTTCGGGCAATCGAACGGTAACATACACTATGGCGAGTACGCTAGATCTTTTCAGTACGGCGCGATATAAACGATTAATGTGAGCCTTCACATTTTCCCCGGTGTCATATTGTTGCTGTTTCACATTTGTATGAAGAAGAATCGAAGGAGTGTATCCAATTACTGAATCTTCATTCATCAGGTAACAAAGAGCATTATAAAATTTTGGTGGAACATAAATTGAAGATTTGGATAACTTCTCTCAACACGTTTCTTAGGAAGAAAATAGTTAGCTAGAGATAAAATGACTCATTGGCCGACCGGTCCCGTGTTAGTAAGAAACTAAATCTGTAACTCTTATTCAATGTTAAATAAAATCACACGTGCACCTTATTACTAACGAGTTTTGTCCGGATAACTGCCCCAGTTTCCTGGCAAAGAAAATTTGTCGCAGCGTATTAATGCAGCTGAAGCCCCACGCCTTTCTACCTCCTGTCGCTCCCGTGACCCTTGCTATACTGTAGTTCTCACGTACTGATCTTGGGAGCTACCGACGTAGTCAGCACTCCTACCAAGTGTGTGGAAGCCCGAGGTGAATACTTGGAAGAATTTTATAGGTATGTAGTGCTATCTTGATTAAATATTTTTTACGAACTGAATTTCCGAACACAACTTTAAGCACACTTCCAAAAACTCAGGCTTAGGGTGACAAAGTTGTCGATCACGCAGATTCGACGGAAGAAAACTGCCGTTTGTTTATAAATGTTTGAAGCAATTAAGCCCGCTTCATTTTTCAGCAAGCATTATATTCTAAAATTACATGTTCGTATCAACTTTGAAATTACACGAAAATAATTTATTACACCTTATTTAACACTCGTGTATGAGTCGATTTACACATGCGATTCAGAAGCCAAAGTAAATTAACCAAAAAGGATACAAAATATACATTCCATCGGATTTAAAAGAAAACACTACGGCAATCCAAATCAGACCAATGTTTTCTGGAAAGGAGTTCGAAGGATGAGGACCTGAATTCATACTGTTAAAAAGCTAACGTTTTACTTTCAACCAACGAGCTAAGGCTAATTTTAAAACAGTATTAGAAGAGTTTCCACGTACCGACTTACGGTTACAGTAAATCGAGCCTCAGATCGAAAAAATCGCATGATGTAGGATACTAAGAATCAAGCACAGTGTGACCTGAGAAGGGTTCGTTTTAACCCTTGGACGTGAATTTATTTTGGGAAAAAACTAATATTTTTGTCAAGTAATGTTCGATTAACCTAAAAAATATGTTTGGCTATCAATTCTCATTCATAAATAATAATATATGACGAATTAAGGAATAAAACGCAATTTTTCATGTCGCTCAGAAACGCCAGCGCAGGAAATAGAGGGTTGAAAGAATTCGAATCTGCTAAGCTATGCGCGCTGTGTGCGAGTGCTCCAAAGAAATATTGGGTGAATCAATACTCATCATATTTTTTCTTTCTTCCTAAAAAATCGGTGCTATTGCACGTACCCTTTCGGAGAACTACTCATTTTTCTCATGCCTTTTGACGATAACCAACAACCATGCGTGTGCCTTCTCATAGCAATTACGTTTCTTCCTCAACCGTCGTTTTACATAGAAAATGACAATAGATAATTCTAATTTACACATGGAAAATTACCCTAGGGAAAACTTTAAAACTAAAGTAAACGAAGTTGAAGAAGTCTCAGCCGCAACAATTATGGAACAAGGAGCTTTCTCTAAAAATCAAGGCGTACGTCAAGCAACGCCATGTTACGTTCCGCACATTTCACACAGCTCGAGATTTGCATGATCCCAGACGTCTGGGAAAAGCAGATGTCAACATTTCGAAAGCCTCCCGGATTTCCAGGAGAGTGTTCGACAGAAAGCTCCAGTATTACCGCCAAGCTTTTTTTCTTCTCCAGTCCTCTGTGTCGAGCCTCTGGATAAACCAAGATTGCGTTCTACGTGCGGGTGTGGGAAATATCAGATACAAAATTTGTACTCTTATTAATGAATATCGTTCAAATTTGCATAACACTACGTCACAGTATTCACTCTACGGGATTAGAAGCCACTGATAATTTCAAAAAGCGTGTAACGGGCGAGCACTTTTTCCGAGTGGCTCATACCTGGAGTTCAACTACGTCCGAGAATATCAATACTGTTCCAATGCTACATGTCATGATATTTAATTTTCTCACTATTGTCTCCAACAGCATCTTGCTTCGTAGCATTGGCATTCTTAATTTAATTTTGGTTCAGTACATTTGATCCCTACGATATTTAAACTGCTTTGTTTCACTGTAGTTTCCTTGCACTAAAATTTCGCATTCTAACGTGGTGACCTTTGCAAAACTGACAGCGCTTGTATATCCGTGGCCGAATTCTCAATTTAGTTTTAAAATTAGTACTGCCAATTGCTTTCTTACATTCAGTGCACATAGATCTCATTTGTTACATTCTCTCACGTGGTAACTCACTTCCTGCTGGTCTCTTCTGAATGCGCTAGCATTTCTTTCTATGTCACTATTCATACAAGACGCCATAACACACATTTCAAGATTCAATCGGACTTCTGCCTCCCAATGAAACGAATGTCGCCAGCAGTGCTTCCTGCGTTCTATTCGTATTTAGAAAGAATTGTCATTGGAACACGAAGAAGTCTTTTAAGGAATACTCTAAAGCCACACAAAAGATTCATCTCTCGTCTTATTCAATCCACATCTGTAACTTATGAAAAACGTGTAGGAACCACAGTTCATTCCGTAAAGGAAATTACCCCATTTCAAAATTTATATCAGACATATCAATCACGACGAGAGCCTCCTAGAAATGCGGGAGAGAATGTGACCCAAGCGGTGATATTTGTAACATTTCTGAGCGATTCGATGAAGACTTACCAGTTGCTTAGGCTGGAAGCAGTGGTAAACCAGCTTTGGAAAATCTTTCATAACCGATTATGTAACAGTATAAGGCAAGTAATAAATTTAATAACATTACGAGAAAAATATAGCACCGACACCAGAACTAATTTTGTGAAAAAATTACACAATCATTGAAAAATTAGCTCGTTTGAATAGTGTGAGATTGCTAATATGTATGATAGAATTTGCCAATAAAATCTCTCAAGTCGTTCACACTTGAAACAGGTCATAACTGCATATTTCTTGGCACTTCAAACGTCATTCTGACTCTGCCGTGGCGCGAGGATTTGTGAGCTTGAAGCGAATTTCGGTGCAGTGAACCTGACGGCAATGCTGAGCTCGATGCCATAAAGCATAGAGCATCATCTGGGGCGCGGAAGCTCCTTTATCGCCTCTCGAGCGAGTACATTAGGTATTCATAGGAAAGCCTTCGCAATAAACACAGTTAGGTATTATAGATTTATTTTTAATTCCTCAAAATGCCTCCTTGTCTTACAGGCAAACAAACTCGGCTCAGAGGCTGGGGAAGCCTGGCATTCGCAGAGACGAGCTGTACGCCTTCCTAGTCTATCGTAGAATAAGAAACTGGTCATTTGAGTTGCAAATGCTTTGAAAGACTGGAAAATTTAGACGTTACCTAAGAAGGCTTCAGGGACTGTACATCCTAATTATAACTAATAATTGCTACAGAAATTCTTATGATTTGTAAATGGGTCGTGATGTAAAGGGAGCTTGATGATATTAAAACTGATACCAAGTTAGTGAAGCTCTAAAATAACTAAATTGAGAAGGATTAAAAATTAGCATTATCTACCTATTATTACATAAGTATATAATGCCTCATCATACCTGACTTTGTGTCGCGAGTCTGGAGTATGCGTACAAACAGTATGCGCTTCAAATAAGAACCTCAGTTTACCTTTTTTATGGGTTTTAACAGATAACGATACAGTTGATATCAACCTAGGTGTTTAACGAAAGGTTAATTGCAGGTTAATTGTTGAAATATTCACGCGGCTTGAAATATACTGCAACTAAGTTAAAATAATTGATAACGGAGGCTGATAATATTTAACGCATTGATATAAAAGACATGAACATTATTTCACCAGAATTTAGCATCAGTTATCTCTCAACGAGCGTTTTTTTGAGATTTTTCAAGTTGTTAACAGTTCACGAGGGCTATGATAAAGAGATGAGCCAGCAGAGACATTTGCCGCTACTCATCGCTACTGAAATTCTGGGCATAATAAATGCTGTTAGAGATGTCGTTTTAAAAATTCAGGCCTCCATTAACCAGAGGCCTAGTTTTGCTACAATGTTTTTGCTGTCATTTCTCTATTGGAAATCCAACCGAAATCCAAATTATAGTAGCTGATATAAATACGAGAAACTCGGCTTCAGTCTTAATACTAGGTGTCCAAAAATTTGAATGGAAGGTTGACAATGTGATATATTACCAGACATGACAAAATAAAAATACCTTAACATTATCAACGTTGCAAAAAGGTTTATCAGAATACGCTCAAACAGGCCGAAAAAATACTAATTGCCAACTTGTCGACGTATGATTTTGGTCGACAGAGCTGCCAGAGAAGAATTTTCCAACAATGATTGCAAAATACATATTTTGAGGAGTGCAAAAAGCGTCCACCTTTACATACAGTTGATCTACAGGGTGTGAGGGCTATTTGAGAACATTTTTTTATGTTAACTAAACAAGAATGCATTTCAGGATAAATGCTTATATTTAAATTAAATTTCCACATATATTCTTCATGCTACTTCTATATCAAATTATGCTATGTAGCTATCTTTGGCTTCAATGACTGCTTCTATGCGGGCCAGAAACCATTTACAAGTTGAACGTAAGTAATCCTATTCATTTCCAACATTACCTGGACAATTGTAGCTTTCAGTGAAGCTATGGTACTTTGAGGATGTCGATTAGTTTTCCTTTCAACATCGCTCCACGCGTAATAGATCATAGGACTTAAATCTGGTAGGCTTGGAAGCACAAATTAAGGGTCACATGATCATAAAAAATATCTGATAATTATCAGATATTTTTCATTTTTTATTCTTATTTTTGTATCACAAAATTGATTATAATCAATCTTGTGATACTATGGCTTGTGAGAAGGTGCCGAGTCTGACTGAAAGACGTATGACCTTCCATTGGGTACTTTATTTATCCAGGGCTGATCAGTCGTGTATAGAGCATCAATGGAGCTAGCAGCATTAATCTTTAAAACTTCGTGGAAAAATGAAGGTGGCATGGCATGACCTTCACTACTCAGAACTCCTAAAACCATCACAGTTGTAGTTATATGTAGAAACAATGACTGCATGTCTTTTCATTTCTTAGATGAACATCTGAATGTAAGTGGTTTACCTGAAATAAAAAATAATGTAATTAATTCGAGTGCGTAATGAACTGAGAATGAGATATCCTCAAATAGCCCTCGCACCTTTTATTTACGAATGTTATGAACGCGGAGAGCACGTTCGGAAAAAGAAAATTTTAAGAATGCTCCTTTCTATCTCCACCCGGTGAGACAATTAAAAGAAAAATATTCTACTGCAAAGACAGGTGCGAGCCGGCCTGAATGTCCACGCTCGAGGAGGAAAACCTTTACAACAAGAGGGAAACATCTTACGCACAAGACAAGCATCTACTCAATCTAACTTCTTACGCACAAGGCAAGCATCTACTCAATCTAACTTCTTACGCCCAAGGCAAGCATCTACCCAATCTAACATCTTACGCACAAGGCAAGCA
>VOMN01007637.1:0-12342 GCA_014899125.1 Orchestia grillus
CGCTCATGAGGGCTCCCGGCCCTCTGGTTGTGGCGGTGTCCGTTGGAAGTGGACAACGTTTTTGCTTCAGCTGCGCAAGCGGGTCCTAATTTCGAGATATTTCCCCTCTACTAATGAATTCCCCCCTCGGAGGGAGGCGTGGGTGCGTGGGGTGTGGGGGACCCGATGAGGGCTGGACCCGCGGGCTGTACATAAGGCGGATGAGGGCGTCAGCGCGCTGTGCCGAGTGTTGTGCTCACCAGACTATATCAACGAGTCGGGAATTTCTACTGATTATATGGTTTTTCATTTTATTTTGTTTTATGTTGTTTATTTATTGTTTTTAATTTTATTGGATCGGAGATGACGTTGTTTCTCTTGTTTCAGGTGAGATCGAGAGTCGTGTCGACCGTTGAAGAGGCGAAATGCGGTAAGTTGCATTCAATGTTGTATTTGAAACTATTCTTGGCGGAGAAATGTGCCTTTTTATCCACCGCGAGTCTAAAATAACTTCATTCCGTCGTACTTTGGTCCACCAAATCATTTTATTGTAGTTCCCCTTCACGCACGTAGAAGGCGAAAAGAAATTATTTCTTTTGACTCGAACGAGATCAAAAAGTTTTACGAGTCAATGGCGACGTCGGGAACGACAGTGAGAGATTTAATCATTTATCTGCTGAACATCATTTATCTGAACCCTAAGATTTCGCTCGCGCGCCGCAAACACAAGCGTGGGCTAGTTTAGGCACTCGTCAGCTCGATGCATCGCAGTTCACTAGCTTATTATTGTGGCCGCTGAGTGTTCGCGGTCACTTGTTCCTCCTGCCAAAACTGAGCGCGTACTGCGTTGAAACCCAACTACAAGTTGTAGTTGAGGCGTTGTGACCTGACCAACTGTCCTCTTCTGACTAAAGTTTCGCGTGGTAATCTGCAATGAAAACGAATTTCCCCCCCCTAAAACATATGCGTTGATGATTAAACCAACGTAATTTTTTGTCAAGAGTTGGCTTGGGATGCACTACGAATACTAAGCGGAGTAAATATTCAGAAGCACTGGATTGTTCATCGCATTTCAAACGAATGTCGGACAATTGACGCGCTGCTGTCGGCGCTGCTCTGTATTCGTGACACTTGCATCCTCCATCGCTCACCTGATCGTTGATCGCCCTGCAGGAATCCATTAGCGCCCTTCAACAAGCGATTACGGAGAGCGTCAGTGGCACCCCAATAAGATATCGATTGCAGCGCCACTTTTACGGTCATCTGATGTGAGCAAAAACCGTCTGAACTTTGCTTGTTATCGACGTCATCTTGAGCATCAGCGACGGAGGGATAGATGCTCCTCGTGGGAATACTCAGCATCCATCTCCTGAGAGGCGGCGCGGGGGCGCCTGTGGGAGAGGCTCAGCAGCTCTCAGGTTCAAGGGCCTCGCAATTTGGGTAGGAAAAGGTTCCCATTAAAAAAACAAATATTCTCGCTATCTGTTGACTGAAATTTGAATTTTGTCTTGAACAAGAAAAAAACTTACAGCCGTCAGGTCCACTCTTTTATGTCGTATGATGTCTGGCATTCACCTAATTCAAAACTTGTTTTTTCATAAAAATAGTGTGAATGTAAATGAAGATTAATATTAGCATTGAAGTTTCATAATTCCATGCGATGCATTATTTTGTAATGTATTTTAGGACTAAATGAACAGTAGAAATATTTGTTTTGAAACAACACCTTGCAACGCTCACTCTAGCCCTCGATGGAGCGCGTGGCTGCTTAGGAAAAAATGGCGCATCAAATTTAATCTTCATTTTCAAATAATGATCAGCCCCTGCGTACATCCTTGATGTAATCAATGTGAGTTTTAATTCATCGTCTATGAAAAATTAAAGCTTGAAAGTTATTCACAACTCAGTCTTGCAGTTTGCTTCTATGTTATTAATATTATTAACTCAAAAGTTTACTTTAAAGCAGTATTGTGAATACCGTAAAATTCAGTTCACTTAAAGAAGAATTGTAAAAATTATTAACTTGAATTTATTTGTAGCAGCGTCATGAAGATATATATTATTTATCTCCAGCGATATTTATCTCTATCACTTTCAGTAGCAATACATCGCTCAACATAAATTTATGTTTGCTTGAAGCAGTATCATGAATACCTATCTTCTGTAAAAAAATTAATTTTCAGAAGCAGTATCTTGGATACTGTTATTTTTGGTGTTTTTAGAAGCAGTATCATGGAGGCCTTTATCTTCAGTATTTTTAAAAGCAGTATCATCGATGCCTCTAACTTCAGTTTTTTAGAAGCAGTATCGTGAATACCACTCACTTTAGTTTACTTTGAAGGCTTTCCACCTGTTCTCTATGACGAAGTGCGATCAGCTTGCTTTAATTCGCGATAAATCTTCGTTGGTTCTGGTCTGCGATGTTCAAGATTGATGTATGAGATAAATGAACCTCGAGCTCTGAATCGAAGAGCGACTGACGAAGACTGAGACTAAACATAGCACGCCGGGAGCCTGGGCACCGCATGACCAAGTAGCTCGTCGTCTTACTAAAGTTATTTGATTTCTTTGGAGCATAAAACTCGTGAAACTTTAAAATTAAACAGCAGTAGAAAAAACAAAATCTGAAAGCCCGGAAAAAAAAATCTGAACAAATTTTGGTTCATGAATGAAGCGCTACGAAGGTGAGTGGTTGTGTGGCGGAGATTGAAGTCTAGCGGGAAGCCGAAATTTCCACACTCGAGCACTCAGCGCACGCCTCTCAACTCGAACACCTCACCACACGATGTCAGAGCTCAAACTCAGCGCACGCTATGCGCTTTAATGCACGCATGCGAATGCTGAAATCTGGCTACCGCAACTGAGCAGCACTGGCAGAGCTTCGGCTCTGACAGAAGCCCGGGTCTGGCAGAGTGTCATGTCTGGCAGAGCCTCAGGTCTGCCACAGCCTCATGTCTGCTAGAGCCTCAGGTCTGGCAGAGCCTCATGTCTGGCAGAGCCTCATGTCTGCCAGAGTCTCATGTCTGCCAGAGCGGAGAGCACGGAGGCTCGGAGGCCTGGCAGCAGAAGGCATTTAGTCTGCATAAGCTTCCCCTGCCGCGATCCATCACTGCTCCGTCGCGCCCGTTGCATCTCTTTCACTCTCACTCAATTACTTCAGCGTTAGCTTCTCTTGGATCTTCAACCTGAAAAGATTTCGGTCTCGGAGAAAGCTTCGTCGCCCTCGCCCTTTTTTCCCGTGCTTTGAGCGTCGAGCTCTAACTGAACACTTGCGAAGGCCTCATCTTTGCGGGCAGTCTGCATTGTTCTTTGACTGTCTTATTGAAGTGCCCTCGACTGGGGAAATTATGTTTTCGTGTACACGAGGTACTCCAAAAGTCACGGCCGCGTCGCACGGCACATTTCAAGTAAAAACTTCGTTTATTCATTTGTAAAGCAACGTCCAGGCCACAGTGTATTCAGAGTTCGCCCAGGATAATAACATCAAAAGCAAGCCAGGAATTGGAAGTGTCGGAGTGTGGAGGAGAGTTTGCTGGTCTTCTTCGTTTGCTGGCGATCTCCTCGGCAATAATTCATCCAAAAATATTGCTATTCTTTAGAGTCCCGCACTGCGTGTCTCGAGCGGACAACTTTTTTTCCGCTCAAAAACCATCGGCGACAACGACGACCTCCAGAAAAACTTTCTTATAAGAAATGGAAGAAATGAGGCTCTTTTTTTTGGCCGGGGGAAGACAGCGGAAGGAAGAAGAGCGCAGCCCTGGAGCTCCGGCCTGGCCCAACATCATTATGTTGAACGGGAACATCATTATGTTAAGTTAGAACATCATTATGTTGAGCGAACACATCGTTGTGTTGAGTGAGAACATCGTCGTGTTGAGCAATAACACCGTTTTGTTGGACAAAAAAATGATTGTTTTGAGCGAGAACATCATTTTGTTGACGGAGAACATCATTATGTTCAGCGAGAACATCATTGTGTTGAGCGAGAACATAATGCTGAGTAAGAACATTATGTTGAGCAAGAGCATCATTAAGTTGAGCGAGAACATCGTTGTATTGAGCGAGAACATCGTTGTATTGAGCGAGAACATCGTTGTGTTGAACGAGAACATCATTATACTGAACGACAACATCATTATGCCGAACGAGAACGTGATGATGTTGATGGAGTACTTCATCTAGAACATCGTCGTTTTGAACTAGGACATAGTTTTGTTGAGCGAGGATATCATTACGGTGAGATGGAACATTGCGTTTGAACATTTCTTGCGTCCGTCCAATCGTCAGTTGATGTTAGCGTCAATAGTTGCTCATCAACCGTCATGTCTCCTGAACAATGACCCCAGGGCGCGCGTTGATCACCAAGTAAATTGTATCACAAGGCAATCGAGAGAAATGCGGAATAATTCCGTGAACTAAGCTGTAGGGGCGGCCCTTCAGGCGTCCACTACTCACCAGTACGCGCTGCATGTACGTGTGCAGCTTTTAACTGCGCGCTGTGTGGCCGGGCAGAAGCAGAGCGGGACGGTGCCGAATGTACGAATACAGAGCTAGGCCTGTGTAGGTGA
The DNA here is from genome assembly GCA_014899125.1 of Orchestia grillus. Taxonomy (NCBI): domain Eukaryota; kingdom Metazoa; phylum Arthropoda; class Malacostraca; order Amphipoda; family Talitridae; genus Orchestia; species Orchestia grillus. Next base: position 4,548 of record VOMN01007637.1, read on the forward strand.
GTGTGCTTTACTTAGATGATTATTTCGCCTCGCTGGACGGTCGGCGACAAATTAATCTGTTTATTTCATCTTGCTGGACGGTCGGCGACAAATTAATTGGTTTATTTCGTCTTACTGGACGGTCAGCGACAAATTAATCGGTTTATTTCATACCGCTGGACGGTCGGCGACAAATTAATCGGTTTATTTCATCTTGTTGGACGGTCGGCGACCTATTAATCGGTTTATTTTATTTTGCTGGACCGTTAGTGGCAAATTGATCAGTTTATTTTATCTTGCTGGACCGTTAGTGGCAAATTAGACGCCCAAATAAAAGCTTCACTTGGATTTCCACGCAGAACTTTTGAGCCGTCGTCGTATTGCTTGAGGCCCCGAGCTGCGACGTGCATGGGCCTCATGTCGGAGTGAATGCTATTTTCTTGAATTCTTCTTGTCCAGAGGTATGAGGATATTAGAAATGCCGGCACATGTTAATGCATGTTGACGCAAGTTGACGCATGTTGGCTCATGTTGGCGCATGTTGACGCATGTTGGCTCATGTTGGCGCATGTTGACGCATGCCCGACTCATTTTGTTGGCGACTTGACGGCCGTCAGCTCGCTTCATTTTAGAATTGTACTCAATCCTCAAAAACGCCGACCCTTTTCACGCACGATTTCAACTGATGCACGATCTCAGCTGACGCACGATTTCAGCGATCTTCACGTATGAGAGTAGCACGAGTCATGACTTCTCAAGATGAGCAGACTGCACTTGGGACAGTCCTGCAAGCTCTCAGACCGCAGTGTGTAGACACATGGTCAGATCGACGCGTTGATGTTGCAGTTGCCGCGTTAAAAAAGCATCTAATTCATGAAGGTGCTGTACAGCTTTGCTGTGCAATGCCGTGCGCCAGGTAGTCTTCTCCTGTACACATCGGATCAACATCATATTGTTTGGAGAAATATAGTCCTGTGGAAGACAAGAACTTTTTTCCGCATAAAACATGAATGCAAAGTTTCATACATTGCTATGAAATTCTCCCCTAACAATCTATAAAATTCTCCCCTGGCAATCTATGAAATTCTCCCCTAGCAATCTACGAAATTCTCCCCTAGCAATCTATGAAATTCTACCGTAGCAATCTACGAAATTCTCCCTAGCAATCTACGAAATTCTCCCCTAGCAATCTATGAAATTCTCCACTAGCAATCTATGAAATTCTTCCCTTGCAATCTATGAAATTCTTCCCTAGAAATCTATAAAATTCTCCCACACGAGGGCTTCAGCAGTTTATGTCACGGCATTATAAGATTGTCTCTATTGTGAGCCCATCACGCTGTGTGTGACGGCGTGTTGCATGCGTGACACAAGCCGTAGAACCTGGGATCCAAAAGCTGCACAGGAGTCCTGTGTGGTGTGTGTGGGGTGCTGTGTTGAACACAGTTTGGCGCAATGTGCGGCACACTGCAGGGCACATCTTCTATGACACACTGGTCGGTACACCTTGAGTGGCATCGCTTATTAGTCCCACGTGGTGCAGCACAAACAGCCCCGGCTACACACTCCACCAGAGATGAGGTGGTGCAGCACAAACAGCCCCGGCTACACACACCACCAGAGATGAGGTGGTGCAGCACAGAGAAGCACTGCGATGTTCAGAGCGCGGTGGCAGCGCTGGGGTAGAGGGGCGGGAGCGTCCGCTAAAGCCAATAATATGGGCTGTGTTTGTTTTTGTAATAGAGAGGAGCAGTTGTCTGGTTTGTTTGGGACTCAACGAGGGACCGTGAGATGGCCCAATAGCTCCTCGTGAGCACTTCCTCAACTCGTCTCCTCACTTAACTCCCCATGAGGAGGCGAGTTAGCACGGCTCTCCTCTTTCTTCTCCCGACTTTGTTTACTCTCTTAAAAGACTGTAAGCAAGCCATGATTGTTTGGGCCGACAAGCGTACGACAATACAGGCAGACTCCTTCTGAAGTCTGGGTCCCCACGCCGGCCCGCGTGTGCGCGTATGAGGACGTGGGCTCCGACTACCCCACCAGCTTCGCCGTGGTCGACTCGCCTCTCTCCGTCTCGTAACTGGCTCTCCAGACGCAGCTTCCTTTGCACAGGTGCGAACGAGTTATTTTCAATGACTTCTTTACATGAATGTGATCACCATCTTAGCCACTCGATATATTTCGGCCTGTGTTTCATGAGGCCCTGAGACATGTAATTCTTCTGTATTTCGTTCCGCATTTCTCCCCTCCCATAAATTGTTTGTATTTGCTTCGGCCCCCATTATTCTACTCAAAATTTCGAGGAATCATCTTTTTCATCCTCCCTCAAATCGCCATTACGCAGTCGCCCGGACCCGTCAGTAAATTGTTGTGCGCAGCGGCGGCGCCTGGCGGGTCGTGCGCCAGGGTGCAATAAGGCGACCTGCTGCTGCTGCTGCTGAGCGACATCTGAGTGAGATGGAGCAGCCTTTCTTCTCCGTGTTTTGTCTCGATTCTCTCGCCTGCCTTATCTGTACCCCAACACTACCACAACACAACCGTAACAACATCACATACATCTCACACAACGCAACAACATCACATACATCGCAACATCACAACATGGCACACAACACTACCACAACACCATCAGACAAACGTACGTACTCTGGAGTACGCATGTATGTTCGTAGCAGGTCCATAATTATCTTGAAAATAGAGATAACGGATGACGCTGATCACGCGTACCGAAGTGTTCAGTTTTTCATTCATGTACCTACGTAGGAATGTTTAGTATTCACCTCAGCTCTTCCGTTCCTAGGCTTAATAATGACTGGCTTAGAAATTGTTACCCTTCAGTTTGTTAGGTAAGTTTTATTGCTTCTAATGTAAGCCATTATAAATAGGGATCATTTCAGCTCATTCATGTGGATTATTTTAATGCCAATATTTCCGAACGGAACTTTTCAGGAATTTTCTCTTCTTTTCGAGAATGTAATCTCAAGCGTTATTGGAGCAATTTCGTTACAATCGCAGATTAAAACATTCGGTTATGCGACAATTTACAATGCAATTTATACAAAATTAATTGACGTACCAGAAGTTGCTTATGGATCAGTACAATACGTTGACTTCACTCGGTTATGATAGGCGATATCATGCTTGGTGTAGGCTTATTTTTACAAATGGGATCTGCTATACGTGCCTTGTGCACAGGTAGAACAATGTGTACAAGTAGAACCATGTGCACAGGTAGAACCATGTGCACAGGTAGAACCATGTGCACAGGTAGAGCCATGTGCACAGGTAGAGCCATGTGCACAGGTAGAGCCACGTGCTCAGGTATTTTTCTTAGATGGCATCCCCAATTCGCACCACGTGCTCAGGTAACAGCCATGCGTCCTGGCATTACCACCCAATACGTGTGTCGTGCACAAGTACTACAATGTGCACACCTACAGCCAAGTGTACTGGCCCACCCTGACCCTGAAGACAGCCCTTGCAGCCGAGCTCGTCCTGTGCCTTCCACCGCGTGTCTGTCCTCCTCACCACGCTCCTCTGATCGCATTGTCCAGCTGCTCACATTGGCGGCTTGGTCACGTTGTCCAGCTGCTCGCACTGGCACGTTGGTCACATTATCCAGCTTCTCTGAGCGCCTGAACAAAACCATCACATAATTTTCATATAATATAATTTTCAGCCATCATATAATTACATTTTCCCAGCCGCTGCAAATGCAAAATTATTATAATGGTATAATATTCCAATTCATTTATGAGTTTTACGAATTAAGTACTGCTCTGTGATTGCGTTAACATTCAAATTAAGAAGGTTCGCAGCATCATCATTACTCTCAGAACTCGTACACTGAGGCAGCGCCTCACGTGCGGGCTGTTCAGAGGTATATGGAGAAGAAAGCAGAAGGTTTTGTCACCTCAGAGTGCGGAGGCTCTCCGAGTTTCCTTATTGCTGACCGACCGCTGTAGTGGCACTCACAAGTGGCACTCGGTGCCACTCTCACCGCTGTCTAATTGCCTGCCACTCTCAAGGCNCTTCAAAGCTGAGTGAGCCTTGAGTGATACATGGAAAGGTTTTCTGTTTCTTATCCTATTTAGAGAATTGGAGTTGCCTCAGCTCAAAAGTTTTTTTTTTATCCCCTTGGCGCATGAGTTTTACGTATGCCTGACCTCCCAATTCTTCAAATGGTCGTGACCATCCACCGATATTGCGAGTAATGCAATAAGATGGGTTCCTAAGTTCAGCCGCTTGTGACGGACGCGGTATTATGAAGCAGGCGTAGTCTCCCTTGTCCAGACGGTCTCTCAGATTTTTCCCTACGGCTCTATTGACCGTGAAGCTCTATTATTGATGAGTATTGCATGTAAATGTTATGTCAAGCATGAGATACTTTAACAATCTTGAATTCGATTTTCCATCGTTTTTGCTCGGATTTTAAAGTAAAGGATCGTTTTTTCCAATTTTCCATTCGCGCGACAGCAAGAGGAGGCAAAGTAGAGTGGATCTGTGCCTGCCAGAGCCCTTCTTTGATGCTCGCTGAGGTCTCCGTTCCGACTGAGTGGGAGTGCCGTGACCGTGACGTTCTCCACGTCCACGTCTGCGCCGTCAGTAAATTATTGAGGAGCTTTTCGTACACCCAAAGCGGCCGCTGTGCTCAGGAGCAGGACTGGCCGGAAAGCTGCGTCCGAGTGGGGTGTCTCTCGGCCAAACTCTGATCACAAGTTTCATCTCAAGATAAAATTTCGGATGGAATATCTTTCAAAACTTTACCGAAAAAACCACGTGGGTTTGTATCTTTACCAATGTTTCAAATGAGTTGTTTTTGCAAAACGAGTTACTCCGAGTTTTTATTGAAAGTGTTGAATCGTTTCATTGATCATTTGAATAATTATTTAGGGTAATTTATGGTAATTGATTGTCTCAACCAGATAGCTGGTAGTGATCTGCCTCATTGCTCGTATGTATCAAGACACAACGAAGCCTGTTCTTTCGCTGAAAACATTCCGTGCAGTTTGCGCATTTCAGTGTAATCTGTCTCTCGCGAGGACAATTTCTTCGACAACTCAAGTAGCGTCTATTGCTAGAACGAGCTAGCGCTTTCTTCGTCGAATTTCTTTATTATTTTAAGAGTAATCCATCTGAGTGCTAGCGCTGTGAGCCTCAATTCAGGGCTACAGCTCTCCGGGTTCTTGCCGTGCATCAGCGACAGCCCCGACAACTTTTGATGAGCCTATGGTGAACGATTACTGCTCATTGCTCGACCGCTAGCGACACTTTCAGACAAATCGCTCAAGTTTCAGTCTTTTTTATTTATGGCCAAAGTTTGTGATGCATTTGTCTACAACAACTGCGGCGGCGAGCAGACCGGGCCTGCCAGAGCGCCTGTTGTGTCCATCTCCTGTCTGCGATCTCGGACCAAGTTCCAAGGTGGACTGCACAGAGTTAATAGCGTTCTAACTGACGGGCTCAGGGTACATTTTGCTTGCCATCCATGGGGAATTTTCAGAGCGTTCTGTCTTGATGAAAAAACTCTAAGTGAAAACTACTTGATGAAATGAAAAATTAGTTGAAAAACCACTCGATGATGAAAAAACTCCAGAAGAGTTATAGTTTGATAAAACAGAGACCATTTTTTGATACTTTCAATGAACCTGCTATACATAGATTCTGCTAACTTACACAGCGGGTTAATATATTTTTATCGCAAGAAATTTCCAACATCGTATTTTAGTTTTGCGGGGAAGCATAGGTACCTTACCAATTGAAAGAACTATTTTAGCTTTAAATGAATTTACACCAGCATCATACACAATATATATGTAAAATCAAAATCTCATCAGTGAGATCTGACTTAAGCTCTATAAGGTTGTCTCAGTTGATTATTCAAAAAACTCTGACTTTGAAGAAAGGTAAATTTTATTCGTACCCGATTGCGCTGTCACGCGTCTTTCTCCGCTGATTCCCAGAGCTTGGCTGCAGCGAACGTTGTTTATAATTTTTCAAGCCGAAACAGAGCGGCGAAGCTCTTTATTGGTTCCCTTGAGGGTTATTGCGGCCTTTAACGAAGAGGATCCGAGCCTGATTGCGAGTATAATGTTTAGTTTTGGCTGTAAATGAGATGGAGGGCTGGGCGATGGAGACAGTTTTGTGGTGACCGCGGCGTGAGCGCGATGACGAGTTGCGGCGGTAAGCCAATAATTTGGCCTCGGCCTCCACAGAATTTCGAGGTGTTCTTTTTTGTGCCTCGGCTAAACGTGAAGACTTGTCGGGAATTTATGCGGCGTTGGGACTTTTTCTCCGTAGAGGATTGCGAGATTGGCTGAGGCCTGGTCTAGGGTGTCCACTTGCTGGATCGTCTGCCAGGGAATTATGTTCCTTTTAAAATATGCATTGACTTCATGCAGAAATGACTGTTTTTTAATTTATTGTTTCTCAAGATTCCACTGCTGTAACTCTTACTATGGAACAGATTACTCGGCATCTTACTTTCCGAGCAATGCCAACCTAGAAATTATTCTACCTATTTCACCACAAAAGTACGCACGAGTGCATGTATCACATGATACATATCTCAGCGTAGTAGCAATATGACAGAGTGAATCAGTGTAAAAAATCTTAGCTTACATAGGTTGGCAACAGAGTAACTTGGAGGTATACAGCTGACACACGTCGTAGAGTTATGTACATGGAGGTAGCTATCGACTCCGAATGTCATTCAGAAGGTCATTTTCAGAGTCGGACGAATTTCACACTCGTGATCTTGTTACCTCGACGCCTAAAGTCGGGAAGCATGAGACTCATTTTCACCCAAAGCCACGGGAGTAAAAGTCATCTTGTTCAATCATTATCACGTCGAGGAAAGTTGAAAACTGACTACAACCCTCGCTAACTTGACACCGCAGCCTCCCGACGGTAAGGGCAACCGAGAGCTCTTTTTCGGCGCAAGGCAACCGGAAGATGAGATTAAAAGGCTACAGGCGCCACTGCTGATGCAACTGCGATGCTTTGCAGATGTGATCAGTGTCATAGCAGAGGCCCAGATGCGCGAGATACGAGTCCCGCAATGTGAGAGCGAGTGAACATAATCGTGCCTTACGAGCACCTACTTCCCATTGACAGCAATGGGTTGTGGGTACAGGGAGACCGGCGCGTCTTCATCTCACAGTCTTTCTTGAAATGACTCGACCACGCAGTCTCTCCCTCACCGTTCTTGTCTTAAGAGAAACTTACGTGCAAGAGCAGAATGCAGTTGTGTTAAACACTTCATCTTTTCTCAGGTATACACGCGCATGTGCTTGCGTGTGTTGAAATGTGCATTCTATCATAACTATTCGTTTGTTGCGAGGGAAATGGAATTTTTTGTGGCGATAAGTTTGTGTGATGTGCGCGATTCGTCTTCTTCTGAGCATGGATATATGGCGGTGGTGAGCCCGACCTGCGTGGAAAACACGCCCCAAGGACCTCAGCGCTGCCCAGGGCGCCGAGAGCACACCGAGAAACGATGAAGCTTCACTATTGCATGGCATCAATGGAGGAAGCTAGCGAAATTTTAGAACTTGATCCCGTCACGCAATTTTAGCGTCACGTTTTGGGTTGCTGCCGCTCATTGTCGAGTACACCGCAGCAAGGGCTCCTCTTCCTTCTCTGGAAGGCTTGATTTATTTTAGCGTTTACCTGCTGGCGGTGGGAGCCACTGGTGATGGGAGCCGCTGGCGGTGGGAGCCGCTGGCGGAGGGAGCCGCTGACTGAGCGATTCGCTACAGTCAGGCTGATGACGCCGAGATCAGGAGCAGATAACGGCAGTAATTGGGTGCAGGTG
>VOMN01007640.1:0-27741 GCA_014899125.1 Orchestia grillus
ACCGTGATTTATCTATATATTATCGACCCTAATTTTATTAGAAAAACTGTGTTTTTTCTGTCTATTCGGTGCTGTATGGGCAAAGCGTACGTCGCAGTTAGCCACTAAAAGTACAGTCATACAAATTTAGACCGTGATGAGCGGAGCAAACTAAGATGAAGGAAGTTCAGCAACCAGTTAAACATCATCAAAGTTAAATAAATTAATTTATATTTGAACTTTAAAAGTTTTGTTTATTTTCTGAAGGCTCCACACCATGTGTCAACAGAGGCTCGAATTTGTAGCAGTAAAAGTATTAGTCTAACTTGGTACGGGCACTGACGTTTCGGGTAGAAACTATTCATATGTGAATTACTTATGTAATAAAATAATTGTCTCCAATTGTTGTTGAAAAATACTAAAAACCGAAAACATCAAACCAACAGAAAGCGGCTGTTGCAGTTCAAAAACGTGCAAATGATCTGAAATGTTGATTCATACACAAACGAAATGGACCTCAAAAGCTAAAAACATGATATTTCAAATCATTTTCGAGTTGCTGCTGATTAAGCTTAAAAACGTGGATTGGGGTTCAATTGTTTTTAATGATAAATCAGATCTTTCTGGTAAATATTTACTGAGTTATTGGAGTTATACTGACCATGACACGTATCAAACTCAATCAAGGCACCTAAAGATGAAGGATACTTTCAGTGATTCTCGAACTGTGTTTGGGGAGTAGACATCGAGCGTTTAATGTTTTCCTTTCAGCGTTGTAAAAATGCGAGGCACCAGAGATGCATTCGTTCATTATTCAAAAGCAGTGGGCATACGAGGTAAACGAATGAGTGTCTGCTGCTTTTAAATTCAGGTATTTTTTAGAATCGTAAAAACAAATCTGGCTACCTCGTATCTCCTGAGAGGAGATTTTTAATTTTCGCTAAAACTTTAAGAATTCACTCGTCAATATCAGCGTTAAAATTCTCTAATGCTTATGAGTTGGGAATGAATTTTCAGATCATTGAACTAGGTAAATAAAAGAGAATAGGCGGGGAAAAAGATTAATTTCCTGGATGCACGTTGCTGCTGCAGAATGTCTCTAATTCCACCGACTAAAATCATGGCTATCTCTTAACCCGAACTTAAAAATTCTTCAACGAATTTAAAGGTCCAATACGACACGAGGCAGTTCAGCATGACTAACACATTTTCTCCATAATTTACAGTTAAATAGTGACACCAAATTCTAAAAAAAAATTGGACTAGCAGCAAGAAATACAACCGCTTTGAGGTACAGTGACTGAGGCGAGTTAAATAATGAGACATAGCTTCATTGGATGCGGAATGACCTGCAGCGTTCACGCTGCATGATATCTAAACTATCCAACAAAACTGTCGAAGTCATTAAGTTCACATAAAAATGACCTTTTTTGAATGGTCTTAGTTCTGAAAATTTTGTTTATGGATATTTCTTCAGACGACGCTGAGAAGTTCTCATTTTATATGTTTGGAATTTTTATTGCCAGATTGTTCAAACTTATGATTTCGCCAGGCTTAAATTAGCAAAAGCCAGATTAATTTCACGAAGATGCATTTCAATTAAATGAAGAGTAAATACTTTCAAAAACTATCGACAAATATGAAACGAGAGACAAAAACAAATTCGTACCATAAGAACAAAAGCTGTTGCAAACTTTACGTTAGAGCAGTAACTTTCGTGCATTCTTTATCGGTTTTCACAAAGTTTTTCTTCTCTGTTTTAGCTCAAATTATATTACGCAAGCTGCCACCAGCTCTAGAATATCTCTTTTTACACAAAGCGAATGTGTGTGTTTGCCTTCTACAGTTTTTGAGTAAATTTAAATGTGAATAAAATTTCAGGATCAATGAATTTCTGTTGACTTAGTTGAAATTAACGGCTTAAACAAATTGCTCATTCTCAACATAAGCGCAAAATTTCATTGCGAATAATCAGCATTTACTTCTCTAAATTAAAAATTTCTTTCGAAAGCGTATAGGATATTTAATTCTACACAAACATACACAGTTTACTCTCGCACCTTCCCAAAAGGGATTTTTGTACATCGAGCCTTGGCACGACGCAGAGGTTGCGTAAGAGATCCGAGTCAGATTGCCCCAAAATACTGCAGGGACGCTGACCCCAGATACTTCGCACTTAGTCACCATAAACATTCCGCTAAGTTAGGTCTCTGAGCCCTTAATTAAGGCGTCTCGTAGCAATTTATGCTCGTTTTTTTTCAGCTCGCACCAAGACGCGGCTGTTTTGTCAGAGCCCGCTCGTCGAGGACCTCGTGGTACACGTCACGCTATGGTCGCCAGTCGAAATTCATTTAAGTTTTGAACCAATTTGTAGGCAGGGCAGATTCTCATCGAAATTGTAAATGGTTTTGAATACAGCTGGCTCACGTCGACGCTGGGAGGTTGTTGACACTCGCGTTGATAGAAGGGCAAGTTAGACAGTTCAACTGAGGGCGCCGAGAAGTAATTCTAGATCATTCCAGATTAGGCTCCAGGGATTTTATTTAAAATGCAGTATCGTTCATGGGTAAATATTATGGTTTTACTGTAGTTAAGAGGACAAATATTTGTAGCGTATCGATAAATAAGAGCTGCGTTATAGTTTCACTCAGACTACCAGAAACATTAGCCTTCAGTTTTTATGAACATTTTCACGTAAGTACTGCGCGTTGTTTCTTGCTCATGTTAGGGTTGATTACGTAGCCAGAAGGAAAAACTTTACGAACTGTTCCCATTAGTTGCTGTTCTTTACGATGAGTGAAAATTTTTCAAGAAACATCCATAACGAAGCCAAAAAAATTTATCATGTGGTCTGAACCGCAAATAAAAGTAATTTTTAATGCTTTTCTGCCATCTTCTTCCTTAGTGAACTTGACATTTGTATCCGAAAGAACGGCATTTCCTACAAAACCTTCAAAATATGATGATTTGAGATAACTAAGAGTGGCTTATAGATTATGTATAATCAAATACTCCTTCAAAACAAGAAACACGTGTTTGTATTAAGCGTAGTCCGTAAACGTGCATCACGCGTTCTGGGGCTGGATGACTGCCCGAGACCGCTGGGGCAATTAGGGAGCGTTGATGAACTCGTGACATCTCATTAGAGACGAGGACTTTGATGTGGCCCTCGCTGGCTTGGGCAGATGCGCATGAATGCATCTCGAATTTGGCATCAACCTTTTATTCGCAATTAATAGTAAACATACAAGCACTGATAGTCTTGCGATGTTATCCCCTTCTGATGGAAATGATAAGCTTCTGTGATTCATTGAGTAATTATTTTCAAATTGGGTAAGAAATTTAAATGTTTGAACTATGCTTGAGATTTGCCTTAACTTTACAAAACGAGGGCAATGAGTGTCAAAAAGTAGATGGTACAGGCATCTTCTATCTCTCAATTCCATATTACTTGAACTATTTGAGGTACTTACGGAACATGTCCTTTCGTCCTAGATTTATATCAATACTAAGCAGTAGCTCAAAGTAAACTGGATACATATTTAATTATTTCGATTGAGTTGAACGTAACTTTTTAAAAACGCGAATACTAATCTAGGTTTATCACATGCTGTGCGATATTGTCACCAACTTATGAACAATTTGAAAGGTAAGAGTTTTCTTTTTCTCGTTGTGACTAACTGATATCCTGTAAAATTGATTTTATAAATTTATGAACCTTCAGGAACAAATCTTATTTCAATTCGACGGATAAGATTTTTAAAGGTTGTCAAGGCCTTTAGAATGAAGAGGAAATCATGATAGGTCTCATGGAAAAGTTGCACCTCGAACAAAGCCGTTAGTACTGATGATCGAGAGACCATTGGCAGGATGAGGGCGACGCGGGCACCTTTTGAGGACTCAAACTTTTATATCAGAAAATGTAAGATGTGTCGCTATTGGGTCGCAGGAAAGTTTTCAATTTTTTTGTTGCAATATGAAAGAATTATCTGGGGACAAAGCGCGTCAAATTTTCATAACAGCTCATACAGGCACTCAGAGCAACATTGAGGAGAGGCACCCGCCAATGACTCATAGGTCATATAAACCTTCCTCAGAAGCAACGCTTGCGGCCGAGGTTAGGGAAGGTAGAAGAAACAAAAAAGATTTCAACTACACGTGACATAACATAACGAATAATCCAGATAATAGCTTCTCATCAAAATCCGGATAACAAGTATGACATCCTCTTCTTTGGTTATTTTAACAAAGTACTGATGACGATTTTGACCAAAAGTTACATTACATTACACAAATCCAGATTAAGGCAACTCATCAAAAATCCTGAATTCATTTACAAAAATTACATCCTCTCCCTCGGTCGAATTAATGACCTTTTAATACAACTATTACCTTGACCTCTAGTGCACCATACAAGGAAGAGCAGCCCTCGTTCGCTCACTCAATGGTTACTGCAATGGAACATAACAGAACGAAAGATATTCTCTCAGTTCATGCAGACGCGAACGTGCGTATCGTGCATAGATCATCCTTCAGTTGGAGTGTTCCTGAAAAGTCGACCAATTTGTTCCGTGTCTATATCTTTCGCTGTAAAGAATTTTTATTAAGGTCCTAGGATTCCGTACGAGCTTTGCAATACGTTGCCCGATGGAGAGGGAGATGAACAAATTGCGGATGTGGAAAGAAAATGAATAGCAAGAAGAGTCTGCAATATGGCACTTGGAATACATGAATTCGGCTCTTTTTTGGAGGTTTTATTTAACGTTAATTCAGATGTACAAAATTGCTTTGAAGCCAGTGAACGTCGTTTGAATTATTCGTTAAAGGAGGATAGGATTTTGTCTGTCAATGGTCTAGCATCAATGCTACTTTGCTATCGCGCGATGACAATCACTTTCAGACTCATAGGCGCAAATGTGTTCCCTATTTATGTTTGACATTAATTATTTCCACGATGAGTATTTCATATCCTTTCAGGTTCTGGTATTGATTTTGTTATAAAAAAAATAAATGGAATCAAGCCAAATTCCGGACTATTTCCTGCTACACGGAGAAGGTCGTTGAGGGTTCACAGTTCCATAGAAAAAAATGATTGAAAAATGTCGTCTTCAAAAGACAACTTCGAGAAACGGTGCACATGTACGCGGGCTGAGATGTCGGGGGCAAAAACAGGACTGTCATCGAGGCGCTACAAATTAACTTCATGAGTCGTCTTGTTCCTGGCAGCATCCACGGCCTTCGACTGCAGCTGTGTTCCTGCCAGCATCCATGGCCTTCGACTGCAGCTGTGTTCCTGCCAGCATCCATGGCCTTCGCCTGCAGCTGTGTTCCTGCCAGCATCCATGGCCTTCGCCTGCAGCTGTGCCACAAAGACGGATCTAATACAAGGGCAGATCAAGCTGCGCTCGATTGGCAGCGGATAGACGTCAATTAGCGGCGGCCCGGCGCGGGCTAGTAAGATTTTAATCCAACGTCAAGGTTGCATTGCAAATTTCAGGCGTCATTGATGAGGATGTAGTGAAATATGAGTTTTTTAATAAGTCAGTAGTATTAAGTCACTTCAAGTTAAGCTCACTGATGCAACGAAGATTTGTTCCCTTTTATGTGTCGCAGTAATGAATTGAAATTGCCTTTGCAATGGAACTGCTGAAAGATATTTTGCGGTGGGAGAATTTTACCAACATTAAGGCTTCCTGCGTGGGATACACAATTAATTTTATTTTCTGTGTAACGAAGATATCCGCTTAAGGGATCAAAAGCAGATCGATTCATTTTGGAAGATTTGGGTTCGACACAGTGAATGGGAAATCTTGTGAGTTTACAACAGTTTTACTTCGTGTTAGAATGGGATAGCGCACTGGCACTCTGCGAAATTAGGATAATTATTAATTAGTTGGCAAAATGTGATCCCAGGTCATACAACCGGAATTAAATGGGTGAAATGTAAGACATGTATTCAGAACAATTAATTAAGCTAAAAAATCAAGTCGTGATGTCGAGTTAATTGAGGGAGGTCAGTTAGAAAAGATAGCCCAAAACTAGGCTAATGGTATTCAAAGATAAGGTGAAAATTATTGAAAGGGACTTTCCGGAAAGTGCAATGATAATATTACTAGCATCACTATTAGAACGATTGCGAATAAACTATTTTTAAAATATATTTTTTTATGCACGGTCACTCCATATGACTGAACGTTTTGGCTACAGCTGATGCCATCATTAGCGGCTGTAAAAAAAGAAAGGCATGAAACAAAATCAGTACAATTTTGAATAGAAGTTACTAAAAATTGTTGCAGAAGTATGCAAAAATATATATATATATATATATAAACTTATGATACAATTTTGAGGGGATAGGACGATTGCATATTGTTCCATTTTGGTTAAAGTTGAGGAGTGGGCAAAAATTTTAAGATACTCAAACTAATGGTACTAGTGTTGGAGGCAAGACTTTAAATTGAAAACCCGTTGATATCAAATAATATTTTCAAAAATTCATATTCTTTGAGCAGAAAGATTTTTTCAGAACAATGGTTTTCCTGGCAAGTGAGGCCAATCAATGACATTATATTAGAAAGGATCTTTTCTTCACTGGTGACGCGCGTGAGCCTTTGTTCAACGATTTTGGCCACAATTCCATGAACTTGTGGCAACCACTGTTTATTTTTATCAATATTGATACATAGTTTGATGGTCACTCATAAAATCAAATAAAATGAAAACAAAAATTGAAACATCTCAACTTGGACTGGGAACGCGAGCAGAGCTACAAAACCACCTGGGACTTTTTTTCATAACACCTCAGGCGCTCAAGAGAACAAAACCTGAAAACAAATTACCCATTTAGAACTAAATTTTAGGAGTGCAACTTAACATTGTTGTGCACCTTCACACTTTCTTTGAATTGCTCCAGAAAACAAAAAATAAAAAATTCCCACTTACGTGCTGACCAGAACAAGATAAACTCTGCCTGCAATGAGCAACAGTTCCGAAGTCATACGTCCAATTTCATGCACAGTGGCGCACAAACAGTGCAGAATTTGTGTTCCCTCTTGCACCATTCGATTCTCCTCAGGTGGCTGAAGTTCAAGTAAGCGGCAGCAATTGATTGGATCGTTTGTATGCCGAATTGATACAAATTGCAGAGGGGGCAAGCGAGGGCAGGGTTCCATTGTTCTCTTGATTCTCAGTGGACTTTAATTTTGTCAGTGTTCTGAATTTAACGAAAGTTTAGGGCTGCTCGAACCCTCGTCTTTGTGTCGTGCTGTAGCTGCTTTTGGAAGCGTCACTGCATCGGAACTTTTAACTTTTATTGCTTGTCTTGTAACTGAATTTTGCTTTGAACACGTCATTATTTAGGAGAATAAATTCGTCAACGATATTTTACTAAAAGGTGCCAGTCCTCCATCATTCGAACGCTTAGCTCAGCATGAAGGAAGGGAAACATCTCGATTTAGTGGACCAGCTGAGGCACCGTCCTCCAGTGTGATGTGTTCCTAAAGTGGACGGGAAAATGAAAATCTTCATACACCATTATTGTGTTTGTCCGTTACTCTATCGCGGAAATCAATGTCTTACATGTCTTGAATCTATTTCACTGGACAATATTTTCTTATATAGATCTTTTGAGAGTTGTTGTATTCCAGTTTTAATTCGGTAGAAAATTGTTCCTACCGAATGAAGACGAATGCTCACCAGTGTTTTATTGGCATAAACACAGCTTTACTGCATTTACCTAACAATTTCAAATATGAGAGCATTTTGCAGTTACTTGTTTTAACATAATTGAAGGGCGAGTGAGTGAATTAAAAACTACTGTTAGAGAAAACAGGTTTGAAATTTGCTTGGTATTAGGAATATTTGTAGATAAATGACTTTAGTTTCAAAAATTTTCATGATTAGTTACCTATGTTAATTGCGGACTCATCTTTATAATTTTCATCTGCCAGAATTACCTTCCCATTACGCTGTCGTGTCTACACATGATTGTCATTGGGAGTGGGACATACTCGAAGTACTTTGACGTTCATTGTAGAACCCTGTTGGAAAATATATAATAAGTATTTTCTAGCCAAACTTTCACGCAGAGAATGCCCTAAATAAAATATAGAAAACACTATTTCTTTAACAACTATAAATCAATTATGAGGTCGCAATTAGCCACCCCATTTCAAGGTATGGCACACTTTCACATCCCATCCATTTTTTCGCAGGATTTGAGCTCAGCTTCCCTCCTTTTCCAGCTTCACAGCACCCTCAAGCATGAGTAAAAACTAAAACCCCGGATCTAATCTTTCCCTATAGTAATATACACTTAGGCAGGGCACTAGAATGCCAATTTCTCGGAGCACCGCCGCTGCAGCCGTCGCCGTAAAGCTCGGGAGATAACCGTCTCCACGCCTCCCTAAAACTCCCCAAATTTAAACGACCAAATGAGGCTTCATTGCAGTTAAAGACACTATAAATTAGCTAAGTGGGTCAGAGTCAAATATGTAGCTCAATTTCAAAGGCAAACCTAATTAGGACCTGCTCTCGCTGGGAAATTTTTCGGTTCGTGCCTTCACTTCGAGCGCCCGACAAAAATGAGGAGTCATTTTTTTCCGTATGGAACTACCGCGAAAAGAAGAGCTGAACTCGTTTTAAAAATTAGCTAACTCTGAAGTAGTTTTTCCTATGACTAGTTTCCTCAGCGACTAAAAAGAGACAAATTAGTCTTGCGTATGCACTCTGGTCCAGACTTCATTGCGAGAGCGCAAGGAAATGTCTGTCGGAGAGAGCTAGGGGGTACAGAGTGGTGCGCAAAAGTCTGTTGGAGAAAACCACGAGGCACAGAGCGGTGCGCAAAAGTCTGTTGGAGAAAGCCACGAGGCACAAAGCGGTGCGCAAAAGTCTGTTGAAGAGAGCCACGAGGCACAGAGCGGTGCACAAAAGTCTGTTGGAGAAAGCCACAAGGCATAGAGTGGTGCGCAAAAGTCTATCGGAGAGAGCCACGAGGCATAGAGTGGTGCGCAAAAGTCTATCGGAAAGAGCCACGAGGCACAGAGTGGTGCGCAACAGTCTGTTGGAGAGAGCCACGAGGCACAGAGCGGTGCGCAAAAGGTATTCACATCCGAAGTAAACAAAAACGTGGTGAATTTTGACTCTTTTTGCGATGAATTCCTTCTCTTCTCCCTGTCATTAAAGTGCGGATACGCAACGTTGTTAACTGTAGCTGAACAATTACAGTAATATGCGGTACATTGTAACACGAAACACTGGGAAACGCATAATTGAAAAGTCGGAATTTTTTCCAGTAACCGGGCTGAGGAAAATTAGGAAAAAAAACTTTTTCGGAAGGTTTTCTCAAAATTATGGTACACTCCAATGCAATGGAAGGGCACCAGTAATTGATCACTTTAAAAGAAATTTTTATGGAACGTCATGCATGCCAACATACTCCAAATTTGAAGAGAACATAAAAGCTAGTTAAAGAAAGTGAAAATTTAAAACAAAGTATGGAACCTTAAAATGCAATCAGTTTCATATAAATCAAAATCATACATGACAAAAGTATTCAACCATTTCTGAGAAACATATCTCGTACGATAATTATAGTATTTTTCTTGCCCCGACGAATCTGAATTACATTTAAAATATTCTAGATATTCAGAAAAGAAAACTCATGTAAGTTCAGCATTGAATTAGACCGTTAATCACTGACGAGCCGTCTACGGTCACCTAAAGCACTCCATGACGAAAGTCTAAAAAGTCTCAGAATATCTATGGAAGTGAATAGTTCAGCTCGTCTCTCAAAAAAATTTGATACAGAAATATCTCTACTCAGACTGGTGTGCAATACTCTACCGTAGGTTCAATTATTCGTGAGCTCAGGGAATATGGCTCAAATGTTAACATACCAAGGTCAGGTGTTCCACAGAATAGTGATCGTTTGTCTCGTCGATTTTTGATGCAAAAGATTAAAAAATTGGCCTATGATGACTCCCAAATAATTGAACAGATTTGAAAGACTCCGTGACAAGACTGGGTGAAAGAGACTGGGACAGGAACCGTCAAATATTGAAGAAGAGTCTCATTCCAAGTGCGCAGCGTTTATTTCAAAAACACAAATGGACCTTGCAGCAAGATAACAACCCAGCACAGAGGGTAAAATTACATCCAGAAGGCTTATGAAGAAGAAAGTCGATATTCTCCTGTGGTCAAACCAATCCTCGGACCTCAACCGTATCGTACATGATTGGGGAGCACTGAAGAAGGTTCATTAGAGAAGCACGATGAATCTCGAAGAACTGAAACAAATGCTTTGAAGAATGGCCTCCGACGCTACCACAGACTGGTAAACGCCTAGTTTCACCATATGAGAACCGTATCCGATTAGCAATTACTAGCAAAGGTTTCACTACTAAATATTAAATATTTGAAACTGCTTTGTATCCAGACTTTTGTCGTGCGTTGTATATATTTTTGGTGTACATATGTGAAACCATATCCACTTATAAGGAGAGATTTTGTTTAATATTTTTATTCGACATTATGGAATGTATATTCTATGTGGGCTTAATGAATTTTGGCTAGCTGAATATTTGATAAAAATGAAACTTCCTGCGTGCAATTAACTCTGTCTTCCAACTGTATATCTAGTATATTAAGCTCATAGGTAAATTACTGGATGAAACAATTGTTTAGTTCCCGTAAATTTTATGATAACTCATGGTGAAAAAATTCTGGTATGTAGCGGCCGGGAAAACAAACAGCAAAAATGTATATGACTTTCTGCCATATTATTTGTAATCGTAACTACTAAGCAGTATTGTTTATACATTCCGTAGTGTTATCGGCTGAAAATTTTTCGATAAACTTCAATGGTACCGAAATTCCTAAATCTTTAACCTATCGATTGGCTAAAGTACACATTTCACTCGCTGGGGAGACATTGTATTATGAATTCAAGATCTAGAATGCTCAAAATACTGAGAATCAGAAAGTTTTCCTGCTTCAACATTCATAACATAAAAATTACTCACTCAAAAGATTTCCGAGCAATCGACTGATCCATCTCGCAGCATCAGGGATCCGGCTTTTGCTTTTGGCTTACGGGGAGGTTTCAGCGGTGAGTAAATGTGTCCTAGGAAGGGGAAGTTTTCCTGAGGAAGGGATTACAATCATATGAATTAGATATGTATATTTTCTACCATTGCTCATTTTTGAAAATGAGCATGGATGGATGCATAGAATCAGTGTAGTATATTTAGTTAAGCGTGCGAGACTGTACCTTTCCATTCGGTAATCACCGATAAAAAAGCATATTTGTCAAGTCAGTCAGGCAAAGTATCAAAGAAATAAATAGTTTTGCCCATGGGCTGCTAACACAAATGCACTCAGAAACATATGAAAATGTAACTTTTTTTCATTCCTACCTAGTAAACATATTCGAACTGAATTATCATTAACTTAAGCTTGACTTTCCCACGTCCAAAAGTTGCGCGGTGTGCACTGTGGGTCCCCGCAGGTGAGGTGAGCTGACAGAGCCCTGTGGGGGAGGTAGGGGGGGGAAGGGGTTTGAAAGTGCTCTGGCAACTGTTCCTCTGGTAGTTAAACGCAGTGCTCAACTCTCTTCTGCACCATCGCCAACAGAAAGCTGCTTTATATTTTTGTTTCTGGGTTGTCAATGTTTACAGAACAACTTTGATGAATAAACGTGCAACTTGATTCACTCCCTAACCCGCGTATGTTGTTCTCGAGTACCTAATATTTCGAGCAACTGGATAATACTTCACAGACTCGTGCTTATTCTTTTCTTCTTCATAGAAAGGAAACTGTAGTTAGAAACGTGGAGTAATTTAAGATTCTGAATAGGACATCATTAGCACGAAACAGTGCAAAGTTAGGAATGGACTTATCACGTGCAAGCTTAATTCTAATTAAGAAGTACAATATTATCGCACGTAAAAATACATGCGTCTTGAATAAAATCCCTTGCTACAGCATTCTAGCCATCTAGTGTTCATACCCAGCACAAATCTTTAAAATAATGGCAAGTAGGATCTCTTCAATGGACACAGCGAGCGATATAATTATTGCGATGTAAAAATATTCTTAAAAAGTCAGTCCTTGCGTTGAAGAGAAATAACTCAGGCAAATTTTCTTTGCCCTAAAAGAATATTCCACTAAACTTCTTTTGTACCTAATTGGAACTGAACAAAACTTCATGCCAAGATTCGTGAAACTCGATTTCCGATGCACCTCAGCTCCAAACTCGATTTCCGATGCACCTCTGTTTCAAACTCGATTTCCGATGCACCTTTGTTCCAAACTCGATTTCCGATGCACCTCTGTTTCAAACTCGAATTCCGATGCACCTTTGTTCCAAACTCGATTTCCGATGCAGCTCTGTTCCAAACTCGATTTCCGATGCGCTTCAGCTCCGAAAGGAATATTCACTTCCTTAGTTTTAACACCTAAAAATTTTTATCTAGCAGGCCTATCGATTTCCAGGGGAAATAATATTGATGGCTGTTGAAAGTTCATGTATTTTAGGAATAACGGCAAACCGGACTCTGGTTTAAGTATCACAAGAAAGTCGTCTCCATAAAGACGATCAAATATGTGTTTAAAATCTACCAGAAAGTTTGCGAGCAATTTAGTTTCACGAAAATAAAAAAAAATATACTTACAATTGTGCAGAAATTTAACCTCCCATGGGAGCACCGTCCACTTGCTTATACATATTTTCGCTGAAATAAATAGATCATCCTTTGTACATAATTCGAGAAGGTTTTTGCAATCTTTCTTGTTGAGGCCATGCCATAAACCTGATTCTCTGATCAATGAGCTAGACAAGATTAAGCTAATAGCATAATGAATAGGAATATTAGTAAACAAAGAAGCTAAATCAGAATTTGCAATAAAATAACCATTATTTCACATCTGACTCATTTCACCAGAAAATGTAGGTAAATCCTGAATAATTTACACATTTTCTGCAAACAGAGAGAGCGAGTCACCCACGAGTTTTGATTACTTTTAGTAGCAGGTTCCGATTGGGGACTACATTGCCCTCAGGGGGCACCAGCCTGTGCTCTTCAGGAAATCGAAAGATGACGTCAGGCGGAGTACCACTCCCTCTGGACACCTATTTTGAATCTTATCCAGAACAGTAATATTTATGGTGTTCACGCTGAAATGACTTACCCAATCTTTTGATTAAAAAATCAATTAAATCCGGTCCTCGCTACAACGTAAAATTTTTTCTACCATCATGCAACATGTGTATGATTTTGTCTAAATAAAGTTGCGTTTCAAGCAATACTATTCCAATGCCGTTATTTGGTTCGGTTACAATCAGACCAGGACCAGACGAGAGCCCTTTCAGAGGGGCAATAATTCGTCGATGAAGCGAAGACTGACAGAATGAAAGCGAACAGTAGGAAGAGAACGCTATGCGTCCATTCTTCTTCAGGGTCCATTAAAGAGGTCCTAATTTCTCTCATTTTACTGATTTCTTCTCAAGATGAGCGCTAGAAGGCTCGAAAGCTCCAGCAAATAAATATATTCGAGACTAGTATCTTTTTACCCACGAAAAAAGTGAAAAGCTAAATATTTTTAATTTAAGTGATTAGTTCTAAGACAATCACATAATTTACGAATTTCTGTCATTTATGTTCAATACGGTTACTATCACATCAATTCATACGCTTCAGTATTTTATATAAGTTTTTTGTTCAATTCTTTCAATTTCTGTAGAGTGTACGACTCTTTGGAAGAAGCGTTCACAAATCTATGGAAAGGTCATCCTGAAGCTTCCAAATGTAAATGAACTAAGTCACATCCTGTGCAATAAATGACTAACTTGATTTTTGGGCATGTGTGTGTGAGACTTTATTGACACAGGGCATGCAGTTTCAAAATGACCATTTATATTTTCAACATAGAATGCATGGATACGGTGAGAACTGTGAACAAGTCTACGGAAATCCAACCGAACATTTAACTAACTTCTGGTCACTCATTTGTCCCAGCTTACGAACAGTAGAAGTAACTGAGCTCCAGACAATGCAATTAGGAATATTCTCTAAGTGAACAAGCAGCATCATGAATGGTTGAGCAAGTTGAGGGAGCTCTAAGTTATACGGATTAACAATAAGTATCTAAACTCCAAATTAGCATTATGCTCCAGAAAATTTAATGCACTCTGGTATACATTTATTGGAGGATACGTTATCATGTAAAGAGTGATAAATCACTTCAGCTTTAACCCTAATTTTCATAGCACTCCTGACATTCCTCAAAAAATAAGTCTGCGATCTTATTTTACCTATAAACCATACCATGTTCAACACTGAAGTCAATTTTTCATTGAATGTGTAGGGACATTTTTAATTATGCATTCATGTTTTATAAAGTTTTATTCGACTGAGCATGCAAAAAATTAGATTAGACTCGTTCTTGAAATTTCCAGGGCTGGTAGTAGGCATCCTTCGAACTGGTCCATTGCAAGTTAGTCGATTATTACGAGAAAAATTTACGTTGACGATGGTTTTACTCTGCAAAATATGCTTTTCAAATCTTTTTAACTTACAAAGCCCTTCCGCAGAATGCTGTTTGCAACGGCCTACGGAATAAATGTTCTTAATATCACTTTTTCTACTGTAAAGCTAGTACTCTGTCATTACACGCTATATTATTGCATGATGTGTCATTCCATGATATTTTATTACACGATGTGTTATAACATGATATTCAGTAGTCACTAGGAATTTTTGCCAGATTAAGTTTCTGCTGCTTGCTGCTGCTGAGAACATCGGCTTATTAGATTGCGTGA
Source organism: Orchestia grillus (assembly GCA_014899125.1). NCBI lineage: Eukaryota > Metazoa > Arthropoda > Malacostraca > Amphipoda > Talitridae > Orchestia > Orchestia grillus. The sequence continues at coordinate 14,798 of VOMN01007640.1, forward strand.
GGTAAGATTTATCTCGAGTTGAAGAAGCAGAAATGATTTATTGTGATGTCTAAATTAAATTTATTTCTAAAAAAGCGTGCTAGCACGGCTGTTATCTCATTTTGTGCGGCCCCATATTGTCAGTCGGTGTGCTCAAACATGTCGCGTGGGTTGTACTTTTGTTGAACTTCGAGAGCTTTCTTTTGCATGATCAGCAGTTCACTCTGAGCGCACATTGCACGTACCGCCTTCGTGGAGAACGAGAATCACAATAATTCTTGAGTCGAAAAGCTCGCGTAAGAAGTTACAGAATGGCTGCAGTTTTCGGATACATTCAACGCGCGCAACCGGCATCAGAATCCTGTAAAATCTTGACACGAGGCCGAGTTTCTTCTCACGCTGTTTGGCTAATTGCATCGTCCAAGTTTTGTCTCATAAGTTAGGAGACGAGGCATCCCGTAAGCAGGATTAGCAACTTTACGGCTCGACGTAATAAGGCTTAGCTTTAGGTGGCTCAGTCACGGTTTTTGGGAGAGAGGAGATTTGCTATGACGAGACTGTAAAGAGACGGGCAGTTCTTTGCGACTTGACTGCAAAATAAAGAATGCTAGAATGTAAGAGCACGTTCATACTTTCATTGATTTAGATATGCTCAAATTATGACATCCATTATTTGGAAAGTATTTGCAGGTCGGTGTTTGTTGGAAACACTATGTGGAGTACTCATTTGTGGGAAGACGAAATCACAACCCTGAAGATGATAGATTTCCTAAAAAATTCCGTTCTACAATTTATCCAGCATCGAAAGACTTAGTGTTTTTTTAAACAATCAAAAGTAAAAATAGTAAATTTTGCACTCCACTTCAGGGACAGAGCTGGTGTAGAAATGTGCACGTACGTATGACGGTAACGCAGGAGCCAAACTTAAGTTGCGGGCCGCTGCGTGACGATAGAGTCACCAAAGTACAGCGATCAGGGCAGGCACCGCTCCTTTATGACCTCATCTGATTGACTAAGGGAGTTCGAAATCTGAGATTCTTCTTTATTCGTAAGTAAAATATTTCTCTAATGCCACGGACTCGGTACGTACTGAAGCAAGAACTGACACATAGTTTACTCTGCGTGTATACGTACGTGCTGGTTAAGTTACATTTATTGTCTGCCAAGTTCCTTATATCTTGTTAACAATTATAATTTTTGAATACTATGGTCTACGAAAAGTTTTCAGGTGTTAAATTTCCGTAAAAACTAAATATTTTTTCAAATAACTGTGCATTTTCCTCGAAATACTTATTATACTCGGAATCTGTTCAAAAAAAGGAAGCGTTTGAAAAGTACGGTGCAATTATCAATGGGATCCAGTGCACCTGAAGGTCCTGTGTTAATAGACACGCAACTTAATTGCACAACATTGACCTAGTCCTTGGAAAGCACAAATCTAATGATCTAAAACATTTAATATGGCAATGTGCTTCAAATTTTAGGAGAAGAATGAATACAATAACCAAGTTTCGTTCCAAAACAAAACGAAACTATTTTAGATTTTTATCATCATGCAAAAAAATAAGTAAAGTTTTTAAACAACCGTATAACATTCCTTGAAACACAAGCAAAATTTGTTCATTGTTTGGTGTTAGGTGTGCGTAGAATCAAAATTGTATGTCGATTACATGTGAAAATTTTCAAAATTCTGTTATTTCGTCGCCAATGATTTCATTTTCAAGTAATCTATGTGCATAATGAAGTAAAAACTAATGATACGGCTCTACTTATGAGAGAAATGAAATGCATGTCAATGACTTTCTCATTACTCATTCAAGTTTTTTCTGTCCTGGCAAAATAAGTGAAGTTTGCAGTTAAATAAATAATTAATTAACGTAAGTTACTTATGATCCTGAAGCTGCCATCCAGTTCTCCTCCCAAACCTCTCATGACGGGCACGACCGCTGGGGTCCCCAGGCACGGTAGGCTTCTGACACGCAAATAACGTCAATTCACCGGCGGTGTAAAGAGACCAGGATTGCGAGGCAACCACCCGTCAAAAAATTCAATTTTAGGAATTTCTCCACCTGCTCTAGGGGATTCATTGCTCAAAAAGAACTGAGGAGGCGAAAACAGTTAAACAAATAAGATTCAAGTCAACCGAACAAACAGCAAATCACTGACTCCTGCACTATTTTTTAGAGACATTTTTGACTCATTTCCTCTGTGGACCCAGGCCGCTCATGAGCACTAGGCTGCTGTCCGTCACAAGCGTGTTCTCCAGACTGACAACTACATATTCTTAAGCGAGAAAATAAATATCTCTCCTTGGAGAGAAGCTGGCAAGTCTCGGTGCACTTAATACTTGAGCCTGAGTGCGCGGTTAATTGAAGTGGAAATGAATTTTGACATTTGTCATGTCGGTGAACCGATGCCAAATGCTGGATCTTGTCCAGACATAAGATTGGACAGCATTGTTCTGCACCGTCTTCAACTAGGAACGACTGAATAAAGACGGTCGAAGAGTTTGTGAACAATTGAATCTCAGTTTTTATTAAAATCAGTATTTTATTAAAATTGAATCAGTCGCTAGTAAAATCAGTTTTATTAAAATCATACGATTATTGAAAACCAGGTTTTAGATCGCCTTTTCCAATTTCTAAGCCTTCATCTACTCATAGAAATCCTCGTTGGCGAGTTCAAACAAGGTGAAGTGGACCATAACCAATTCTACTCCATTGTGGACCGATAATCAAGGACTCGAGCCTGACTTAGTTTGAACATGATGTTTTATATCATTCATCGAATCATGGCGAGTAAAAATCGATTGGGAAATTGAATTTATTCGGTAAAGAACGTCTAAGCTCAAAGTTGTTGCGTCCACATCGTCGTTAATAATCGACCGGTGTAAAAAGTATGTATGATATAATACAGCTACGTTTTGTGTTCAAAGAAGAAGGAAACACAGCAGCAGTATGTGGTCTAAATATGTCTCATTTCCGCGCCTCGTGCCATTGAAGGCATCTTAATAACTCGTAAGAGTCTTTGTGAAGACTGACGCAAAGTTCTTTTATTGTGTCCTCAGAGAGTTGTGACAAACCGAATTAAACGTGTGGTGGCCATGGCTTGTAGGAATGTGTAACTAAAATTTAGTCCTTTCTAATGATCTGTTTTCATCTACGTTTGCAAAAAATATTGTTCGTTTTTATGATGTAACGTCAAAACTCAAGAATTTCTTCACACGTGGGAGGTTTCGTGGAATCATCGAAATCGGTTCGACGACACATTCCGGTTAGGACCCGAGAATTCACCTGGTATCATGACCTGAATCTCTCGAGAGCGACCAGTAGAGGCACAAGTCAATAATGCCACGGGCTGCGGTATCGACAGCGGACTCACACCACGCAGGGTGTCTACGTGGCAGTGAGGTTCAGGCGTGCGACTGGCTACAGACGAACGTGTAGTCTGAGGAGAATGTCAAATTTTCAAAACTCTCAAAAATAATTATTCAGGATATCATTATGGTCATTGTCTCGTTTCAAGTAAGCAAAAGTTGAGTGAATATTGATTTTCTATTTTTCTTATCATTAGGTTTCATGCTTGAAATTCTTCTTGCTTGAATCTTTGAGGGGGAAATGAGTACAATGAGTTACAATTGGCTTCTTTTTATTTTATTTGAAACTTTAGCGTTAGCCGCATCAACCTATAAATAATATGACCCTCAATTTATTCATTTACCTTATTTGGGATGGTTATACATTGTATGCAAAGGCATCGAAGTATAAGTACCTTTTGCTTGCTTCTTGCAACGAAGCACTTGGTTGATGAGTGAAATTCCAAACATGCCAACAGTTTGAACTTTGCATGACAGGAGTAGGCTACTCCCCAGAACGCCTTCAGAAATACGTCAGTGATAACTGACGTCGCTCAAGAAATGTTGGTTACGCTAGAATTCGTCAAATTATATTTTAAAAGCTATTCGAATCTACCAATACATTTGGTTTTAGCTCAATGATTTTATGCATGTGCTCGTGCTGTTCACAAAGTGGTTGACACTAATTAGAAGTATGAGCAAAGGTATAATTCCCGCCCCTTGTCGGAACGTCACGAGCAGAGCCGCGTTAAACTCAGCAGTGATCCTATCAAAATTATTCAATTCGAAGCCGTTAAAGCTACACTGCGACCTCTACCACCGTCAAATTACCTTAAATGAGACGGAATATGACGGCCGGAACGAGCGGAGTGGATCATTTTTGCGTCCTATAGAATCAATCGCACGTGGAACAGAACATCTAAGTGACAATGATTGCAGTTGCTGCAAAGGAGAGTGTGGCAGCGAAGAATGTATGGCTGCGACGGGGTGGCCTCCTTCTTGACAAGCGGCTGTCGTCTACACAGACGTTGTCGCGAGCTTCAGGGGACAGAACGGCGGGCAGGGAACGCCAATGACAGCCCTTCTCACCTAATTGGATGGGTGGCAAAATTGCCTTAGAGAGCGCAAGCTGCTCGTTCATATGATTTGCGCTGCGGCCGCTCTGCATATGAGCAAAAGCACTTGCTTCGCTGTCAAGAATGCACGCTGGTAGCGGTCTGGCAACTGCGCGCTCCATTTTCATTAAAACCGCATTGCAGAAAACTCGGCAAAGATAGTCTTTTGCTTAGTGATTTCGGGTTTTTCTTGTTTATTTTGAGTTAGAGCTCAGCATGAGGGGATGTGAAGAGATGGAAATAACACACTCATCTGATCATGTGTTCTAATAGGAAATTTGTTTACTTCAGTCGTTTGCGATCTGCTCTCTGAAATAATGATGTTAGCAGATCTAATTGTTACGTAAAATAAATTAGAGCTCTCACATAAACAAAACCCTTCGGAAACAAGGAAAGCTTTTTCTGCTGTGCAATTTTCAAGAAAGATCCTCGATCGCACCTCAGGCAGAACAATATTTCGGCGATTACAACACTTCGATGCTGCAATTTGTGGCTCCATTATAATTGTTTATTTTCGCTGGCGTAATAGCACAGTTTAACTGTGTATTTACCGTGAAACTTAATGTGCCCAGCGGGTGAATCTGCTGCAGCTTTGCTGAATATTTCCGTTCTCAGCGATGAAACCATTGTTAGAGTCTAGAATTTTCTGTGTTGGCGCTGTAGCTTGGTGTCAGGGAGCCCAACTCTCTTTAAATACAATGCATATAATAAGAAACTTGTGGACGTTCCCTGAGCTGCCTGCAGCCTCCATCTGCTAGAGTGGCCTGACTGCTTCTCGCTCTTCTCAGCCCGGCACGTAGGTGAAAACGCTTCGCAGTTGAGTGGATTTTGCGTCTCAATTTGAGATTTGTACCCACTCTTTTATTTTCCAGTGTATGGAATCTTTGATTGTTGAACGAATTATATATCTCTGTGAGTTAGCTAATGCTGCCGAGCTATTCTCTCTGATTTTTTATCTACTTTGTTTTCTCTCCTTCTTCAACACTGGTTGTGTTTTACAGCATTTAGTTGCTTTCATTGATTTTGCGGCAAGTTGGTCCATTCGTTTCTGAGCATTCGCGAAAGTTTACTTGTGCTGCACCAACTGCAAATACTGCATGTACAGTGAGTTCAACACAGACTATGACTGCATCTTTTCCAACAGTGACTTAGTCTAATATCAGCGACTAAATTCATTGCTCAATTGAGTGTCATGGAGCCGTGTACAGCATATTGTGTGCGATGGAGCAGTGTACAGTACATTGTGTGTGATGGAGCAGTGTGGAGTACACTGTGGGTGATGGAACCGTGTACAGTGCATTCATGCTCCGTATAGATGAAGCCAAATATGCGCTCTACCGTTGTTCGCTTGTGCTAAAATCGAGCAGCAGGGATCGACAGAGGCATTTCTGCTGGTGCGATGGTCTGCCCGCACAGCTCGGTGCCGACACTGTCATGAGGCATGAGAGCTTTCCTTGACAGCGTCGTCGCTGCCAACGGTCGGCCTGAATGGAGCGCGCTGTAGCTCAGTGGTCTGCGAGATGGAATACTTGCAGAAGCAGTCCACCGACAGGAACTCAAAGCCAATTTCAAATTTAGTATTGTGGAGAAACTCCGATTTCACTTTCTAGATATGAGTGAAATGTTACGTCTAATTTTTTTGGATCGAATATTCTCATTGTTGATTTTTGCATATTCTTGTACCCTATGCCAACACTATTCATATCAGTCTTAGTGAGCTGTACCACAGGTTAGCAAAGAAATTTGTTTTACGATAGGGTAGTTGCTCTTTATTTTAACATTTCGAATGGCTTAATTAACATGTCCGATTCGTGATCCAGGATTGTTTCTCTCGTTTTATTTTGGTTCAATAAAACAGGCATTTTTTGTTCAAGACTACTATTTGAAAAAGAAAGAGTACCGATACAAATGTACATAGAATATGTACTTGTACATATCATACATTTACACATATACATAGCGAATGTACATAGCATATGAATATAGCAGGAGTATACAGGATGTATTTAAATATGTGTATAGCAGATGTGAATAAAGTACAGGACATGTACAGATGTACGAGGGTAATTAAAAAAATACGCGGAATGCTCTCATAACCCGAGTGCCAACAAGATAACATACGCTCGTACTTGTAGGCTATTTAGAAGGTCGAAAAACTGTCACAGGAGCCTGTTATGGAGAAGTGTTGAGGAAATTGAGAGCAGAATTAGCTAAAAAGCGTCTCGGAAAGCTCCATTGTGGAATTTCTTCCACCACGTCAACGCTCCTGCACAGTCATCACGCGTTGCAAAAGAAGTTTTGTGAGAATTGCGATGGGAATTGCTGCCACATCCACTTTATAGTCCAGACCTAGCTCCATCTGACTTTTTTGATGCCCAAAATTCAAAGAACATTGAAAGGCGTCCATTTTAACAACACTGGTGAAGCATAAGACGCTGCAAAAACATGGCTCATTAAAGGGTCTGCAGATTTATTCAAAAATGGTCTAAAAAGATGGAAGCATCGCATGTAGAAGTGGACCTACCTTGACGGAAGTTATGTTGAAAAATAGATCCATTGTATAGAAAAATTTATAAATAAATACGAAATTGTGCGTATTTCTTGAATACCCCTTATGTGCGTGTACGTACATAACAGATGCACATAACATACGTACACACATGTACATAGCATATGTGTACACATGTTCAAAGCATGTGCATATAGCAGATGTACATAGTGTACATGTATGTACATAGCTTATGTACATGGCAGATAAGTACTCTTTTCACGAGAATCTTAGTGAGCACTGCACGAGGGAGCAATGTCCTCTTGTTAGTAGGTGTCCCAATTGGTGATGAGGACTTCAATATGAGACTTCAGTGTGGGACTTCAACGTGGGACTTCAATGTGGGACTCCAATGTGGGATTTCGATGTGGGACTCCAATGTGGGACTTCGATGTGGGACTTCAATGTGGGATTTTAACGTATTACTTCCATGTGGGACTTCAGTGTGAGACTTCAGTTTGGTGCTTCAATGTGGGACTTCAACGTGGGACTTCAATGTGGGACTTCAATGTGGGACTTCAATATGGGACTTCAATGTGGGACTTCAATGTGGGACTTAAATGTGAGACTTCAACGTATTACTTCAATGTGGGACTTCAGTGTGGGACTTCAGTGTGGGACTCCTACGGGGGATTTCAATATGGGACATCAATGTCACACTCTTACTCGGTCCCAAGACAAATCGAGTCGCATCCCTGTTCGTAAGCCTTTAAATTGAATCGCTTACAATAACAAAATCAAAATTCAACGGACAAATAGTCCAGAAACATACACATAAAGCGTTTGGTACTTTTGTTTACGTTTGACATCGAAAGCCAAAAGGGAAGTTTAACATGTGGATGTCAAAAGTTAAAAGGACGACACTATACTTGATTGGTGCTCACAATATTTACGATGTCACATTTGTCAGTTTGGAGCTGCCTCGCACGCCTCCATAACTGTATATCTTCGCTCAACTTTTTTTAAACACATTCCTTCCATACAAGCAGCGAACACACGAAAAGTTTATAGATTTTTAACTGCTTAGAAAAATGAGTGAAGTCAACAGATTTATTTCTCGAGCGAATCACTTTTCCTCGTCGCACTGATGTTGCTGTTGACTACAATCTAATTTATGCTGTGAAGTTTTGTATTTCTGGGCGACTTTTTACCAACAATACCCAGCCTCAGATGGAGGCATAGAACATACTGAATAAAGTAGAAATTTATCCGTCATAAAACGTGACGCAGTTCAGAGTCAAAAATTAGTGACTGCCATCAAAATAAGATGCAATCATCGAGCTTCAGAGTTCGATGAAATTCTCAAGAAATGCAAACAGATTTGCATTTTCCGGGACGAGTAAAAAGTTCATTGGACATAGCAAGCGGCTAGTCAAACTTCCTTGAGAGAACATGGTCGAGGGACCCGGGCGAGAAACTAATTTGAGACGCTTCAAAGCTTAAAACAAAACCTTCAAAAATAAATGATATTTGAATTGATATTTGTTGTTTCTACAGCCAACGATTTTATGCTACCAGTTTACCCTTGAGAGGCTGACTCGAAAAACAGAAATTCAATTTCGAATTTCAATATTTTTGAAAATATTGAAGTCACGGGATTTTTTGGTACAATATTTTGTTTGCTGTCTCACCACATACATCGAAAATGTTATAAAGGGTGGTATCGCCCAACTTTTTGGCTCTGAAATGAAATTCATCAAGCAAAGTAATAGCATCCATTACTCAGTCGTGACGTTGGCACGTAACTGAGACTTGACTCCAAACGAAATCTTTTTTGTACTCTTTTGTAGATCAAAGTTCTGGCGGCAGCAGCACCACAGCTAACTCTCACGCTACTGCAAGCTGCTCTCGTAGAAGGCCTAAACCAGGTATAAAGAACTCCACAATTGGAAAAGACGTAGAGTTTTGACAAAATTCACAGCATTTCGATACCATGATTGTTCTGTAAAATAGATGAAAAGCAACGTGCTTTGCTAGCGGGAGGTTGCCGCTGACATGCACTTCTCTCCGCTAGACTTCCTCGCTCGCATCAGCCGCGGCGTGTCTCCTGCTGGGCACAATACCGCCCCCGAAAATCAGCGATGTTTGTGGTGCCTTCCACGCAGTCGTAAAGTGCAATTTTACGCCACCGAGGCGATATCAATTTCCCATATCCGAGCGCATGTTGCGCTTCGAGCCACTGCAAGCGACTCAAAAAATCCCAATATCCGTAATGCGAGATTTTTATTTTTGCGCTTGTCTGAAGTGTTCGGCTGGCGGGGCACCTAGAAAGCCATAAAAGACCGGCTGTATTTCATGGCAGGCATCTAACGACAGCATATTAAAACTCTACATAATACGCAGTCCTTGCAGGGCATTATGAAAGAAATCGCGTGCACATGTTATTTTACAGGGGACCTTATTTTAGGAATTTTTTCGATTTTTTTTTCATGGGCAGGGCTAACTTTTCATATTTTATCGAGTAGAAAAATTAAAATATAAATGCATGAATTTAAATTTTTCACGAGATATATGAAATCGTGCACATTTTCATTCCATAAAAATGACCTCACATCAGGAGTTACAATGTTAGAGCAAAATTTAATTTTTAATTTTTCCAAGAGTTCTTTTACTTTGAAAGATGACATTTAGCAATTGTATAGTAGAAATCAGTTCAAACAACCCCGATGCTTTCAAAGAGGAAGCCAGTGAGGAAGCTTATTTCTTTTGCAAAGTAAGCGTATGCCAGTGTATATTTTTAAACGGAAATTGTCACTTAACGATGCCAATAGTGCATTTCCGTTAAAACTGGCTGCTTGATAATTTATTTTATGGCAACTTCATGTTCATGTTTAGTAAAATTCTCGTTTTCGTGAGTGTTCTGCATCGAATTATCTGCAAAAAATTTGGTGCAAATAGTGTAATTTTGTTACAAATTCATACCTCAGATGATGAGTGTAGTGACTAGGAAGGTCTGACTTATGAGGTTAGGAAAGTTAATTTTGATAGAAGATTTTTTGTGGATCTCTTTGTCCTATTTTTTATCTCGAAACTATTTGCCTCTCGCGAACCAAACTAAATTTTTGTTATTATTTCCTACGGAGGCACAACCCCTTTGTGTGTTTTGTGGAATAGTTCCCCTTTGAAATACCACCGTGCTGCAACCGTAAACTTTTCAGCGTGGAAAGGAAGCTTCGTGAAAATCTGCGTAGACTTACCTTCATCCAAATACCGCCTACTCTCGTAATGTAGTCAACGAATATTCATTTCTGATTCTTAGGAAGCACGCAAACTTTGTGAGGTGTATTGAAATGAATTATGCCACAATCTCAAATGACCACGGCGTGTTAAAAAAAACACCCCTGGATTGTGTAACTTCCTTGTAGCTTAATTTTCTGCATAATGATTCAGACACTTGAGTTCTCTCTTGAGCTCGACTTGTGATCATAACAAGGCCCATTTCACAGTAGTTTTCTTGAGGACGCGTAGCCAAACCAACACGCGATATTGGTGACTAATTCATCAACAGCGTCAACGTTGAGAAACGCGAACGTGCCATCATTCTGCGGAGCCCGCTGCGCAGAATCTCATATCGGTCTTCAAAGAAGCAAAAATTTCATAATAGAAGAGGCCTATTCTCTAGTGTCACGTTTGAATAAACACTTTGGTAATCAGTTAAGATCGATATTCGTAACAGGTCGCTACGATTCATATTCATAATAGGTCGCTACGGTTCTTATTCGTAATAGGTCGCTACGGTTTTTATTCATAATATGTCGCTAGGGTTCATATTCATAACAGGTCGCTATGGTTCATACTCGCAATAGGTCGCTACGGTTCCTATTCGTAATAGGTCGCTACGGTTCATACTCGTAGTAGGTCGCTACGGTTCATACTCGTAATAGGTCGCTACGGTTCATACTCGTAATACGTCGCTACGGTTCATACTCGTAACATGTCACTACGGTTCATATCCATAATATGACTCAACGGTTCTGAAATGACGCTCGTAGTCTTCTTTCTCTGAGCCACTCGTAGATTCATTACTCGATTGTCAATTTCAGAAATGACGAGAATTGTACGAGAATCCCTGGTGATGTCTAACGAGAATTGTAACTTTTAACTTAGTTCTCCTGAGAATCTGCATAATCGGCGTACTTTGGACGACATCGAATGGCCAGTGTAGAGTCTTCCTCACACCGTCCTTTGAGCTCTCAAGACTCGAAAAGTGGAGAAAGACTTTCTATGTAAAGTATAATCTTATTGATTGCGGATGTCATAGAAGAATGATCCGTGCTTTTCCATAAAAATCTGAGTCAAGAATGAGGGATGTTGGAAGGTTAGGACGCTGGCGCATATTTAAATCAGGGATTGTGAGCGGTGCAACATGCAAAAAGTGATCCAAAACAGTCAGGTAAATGTTCGTGAAGCGGTGTTTATTAACTCTACGTAGTTCCAAAATAGCACCCAGTCTAGAGTTAGACATCACCTATTTTAATAAGAAATTTTGATGGCCGATTTTACGCCGATTGCGGCGATTTATCAAGAGAAAATTATTAAACGCTGTTCAGAAGATCGAGAACAGACATGGGATTGTCAGCCACAGCTGTTCAGCTTGCACACCATGCAATGTGTATGGGGACTGCCCCGCGTGAGTCTCGTTCTCTTCACAAAGCACTGCACTGCATTGTACAGCACTGCGCTGCACGGCACAGCACTGCATAGTACAGCATTGCACTCTACTGCACTGCACAGCACTGCATTGCACAGCACTGCACTGCATTGCACAGCACTGCACTGCATTGCACAACAGCGTAGCAGAGCTCAGTTTCACTGCTTGCCTTACTATGTTAATGTGATTCTTAATCAGATTCAGACCTGCTTTAGAGGCCCTGGAGGCCTGTTCCACAATTAACAGAGAGGCTTACGTTCTACATTCAAGTAATTTCTAGCCTCCAGAGAAGCTGACAGATTGACTTTGGGAAAAAGGAAAGAAATACAGAATGAAAACTCTTAGTTTCTACCTGATTCTTCATTACCACGACTTGTTGTGTTGAAGATTTGTGGGGATGCTATGCCGAATACGAATGAAGGCTTCACATAAAATACTGAGCTTCTTTCTCTACGCCCTAAGTTTCAGGAATGCCGTTCAAATTGTGTTAGCCATTAGATACCTGAGTACTCGTTACAGAGTAAGTTGTTCGTAGTAGAACAGTAGTGTGATCCGCAGACGCTTTTTTAGATAAGGACACCAATATAATTCTTAGATAAGTGGCTTATTTTCATTTAATACTGTATTGTTTTGGAATACATTGTTTCTAAGCCACATCTAATATAAAATTGGATTTATCTAAAAAGGAAAACGAGGCGTTGGCGCTACAAGAAAAGTTTAGGAAATAGAAGACAAAGAAAACCCAATGTTTGAAATTTGTTTTTTTCTTTGAGCGAGAAAATAACTGAAAAACAAACAAACAGCTGCATATGATGAGCGAGATTATTACTACGTGTCTAAAATTCTTTTTTTGCGCATGAAGGCAAGTATGGTTAATTCAGTTTTTTTGTCATATGTAAATACATTTTTTTTTTGTCAGGGCCGCATACCTGGTCACGTGAGGGCAGCTGGGGTAAAACAATCGTCTTTTGAAGCAAACTTCTATAATTAACTCTTTAGGCCTCAAGGAGACCGATGTATACGCCCCCTTCCATATAATGTTCATTACAGGATAATCACAGTAGGTCTTCTTCGAAAAAAATCATCATTATAAGTTTTTAAGAAAAATTCTTAGACGCCCTTATTTTGCCTAAATATAACAAGAATTTTATGAACTTTCATAAATTAATAATGATAAGGATTAATTGAGGGTATGAAGGGTTAATGAAAACTTAAGCCTACTAGAAATTTTGCGTAGAGATGAAAGTCATCGAGTCGAAAGCTGATCATAAGGAAAGTAACTCAATTCACTGAACA
>VOMN01007648.1:0-11710 GCA_014899125.1 Orchestia grillus
ATCCACAGCATTCTCTTTCCCTAGTGCTTCAGTTATCATCTTTGGTGTTCGAGGAGTTGTGACAGACACGACCTCCGTTTTCGAAAACTATGCTGATGTTCGTTGAAAGCCCATTGTTTTCAAAGTACCGCACCATATTCTTCACAATTGTTTCTACAAAAAATTTTATGGCGTACGATGTTAAGGCTACTGGCCTATAGTTTTTTGTGACATGTTTCTCTCGACCTTTGTGGAGAGTCTACGTATATACAATGAAAGTCTAATTTTATACAGAATTGCGAGAAAATTCACACAATATTTGCGATGGATTTAGCCACGAACAATGCAGTAATTTTAAGGTTCTGTTCATCATCTCAGAAACTTCTGGAATCTGTTTAAAATTTCGCTGTATGACACTGGGTCACATTTTAGCTAAGCATAATTCAAACTTACATGAACCAAAATGTCAACGTTTTAATAAAATGTTTTCAAATACCAACTACGCTATGTCAAGCCAACCACAAGATTGAGCTAATAAATGATAGTGAAGGTAGTTAAAAAGGGATGTGTGATCGTTTCTTTGAAATGAAAGGGATAAGACGTTGATTCTCGGAACTTGTAAATTTGTGGATTTCATTCGATCTAATTCGATGTGATGTATCAACTACTGTCTACCACAGGTTAGCTTTACTTCTGAATTGACCTTCATTTTCATAAACACATTGTTTGAGGGTCCTCCTAAGTTTTTAATTGGGTTCAGGTATTGAGAATTGGTTGTCCAGTCCATTTCCTGAGGTCTACAGAAGCTTAATCTTGTGGGAGCTCCGTCGCTTAGTGACCTATAATATGTATGTTCGGAGGAGCATTATCATGCATAATTATTATGATTGTTGTCCTGAAGGTACTCTTTGACTTCTTTAACCAGAGTTCGAGAGGCTCTTCCAGAAAGGCTAGGTGTGGCGATAAAGAGGGAAATACGAAAAGTTTGGAAACGTTTAATTTCGGAAAAATGAGAATTTTAGGTAAGTACTATTATTTGAAAACGATACCGAGAAAAAATTTTCTGGAAGGAAAAGGTCGGGATAAAAATACATAATGAACACAATTTTGCAAAACCAAGAAGCCAATAGAGCTCGAAATTAATGTTAGACAAGTAGGTTGACGCGAAACACCAACAGTCTCGCATTCCAATTTCTGTTGAATAGAAAGTGGTTCGAGCACCCTTCACCTTATGGGCCGAGCTCTCGAGGGTAATTAATGAGCCTCGAGCTCGAAAGAACAGGCTCAACAAGAAGTTATGTATGGAAGAATCGAGCATTGTTTTGTTAGAAAATCTGTTACGGCGTTAAGAAGGAATGTCGCTGTGAAAGGTAGAAGGGACTTAAGAGCCCAGAAATATGAGTTTGGCTAGTGTAAGGGCGTCCAGAAAAATTTGTTCAATGTGTTGGACGTCCCTCTCACCGTGATTGGTTTGAGGGGAATTAAGGCGTATGATTTAGTCCAACGACGCTATATCAAATATACACATTATATAGAGCACCCTATGGGGGCTCCTATAATATGTATATATCTTATAATATCTAATATATTCTATGGTAGGGCCTGAGCTTGTTCAAACAAGTACGAACTGACAGTTTGGGTAGAGACGGATTCGTGGCAAGGTAAAGCCGTCGCGAATACCTTCAGTTAAAAAGAAATTGACTGCAAACTGCAGACAGACAAGGACATATACCATCCTCATTCAGGGTAGGTTAGGAAACGGGAAAACTCAGACATCTGAAATATTGATATATCTCAGTTTAAAATAAAAATCACGGTAAGTTTTTGTTTTTTTCTTTCTAAATTCGGGGCCAAATTTACAGCGATAGTACGGTTTGTCAGCATATACAGTAGAAGATTTAATGGAAAGCTCCTATACTGCGTCCATGGAAGAGTAAGATGATATGTTTTTTATTTTGATACAAAATGACTATAGAAAATTTATTATAGAAATTGAACTATGATATATTTAGTTAACCTATAACTTGGGAGACTTACAGGATTTTTATTATTTTTGTAGGAGGAGGGTTTCGTTTTTCTCTCGCTCCGTATGCTTCATGGCAGCTGGGAAGATCACAAACCTCATATTTCATCTAAGTTTGAAATTTTATCGACGTGGAGACAATTAATAGACTCATGAACTAAAATGTTAGGATGAACTGCGTTAAATCCGTGCAACAGTGAATCGATTAAATACCCAATTTATTGCAATTGCACCCTTTCCAATCCTTACATGAGCGAACGTTTATTGTGTCCTTATTGCCCTTAGTAGATATAATCCATTCGGCGTCATCGTTACTAAGATTACTCGGATTGACATTGAGAATAATCGATGTTATTTAGGGCGTATTTCGATAAATGCATTGTGATAGGTTTCAAACCAGAAGGTTGAGTCAAAATTGGTTCTGGATCGTTGTGTAGTATTAGAAGCAAGAACTTAGGCAATGATGATCTTAAATTTATAATTTGCGATTGCTTGAGCACATGTGGGTATAATATTTCGAGTATTAAAAACCTGAACAATCAAATAGAATTTCCCATTTGAAGCGAACCAGTGAGAAGCGACAACTCATCGAAAGTAAGATGACACAAGTGTTGCATCTCATGTGAGTACCGACTAGTTCAATTTATCTTTGTCATTGTGTTTTATGTTTTTATTGTGAAAGTGATATCTATGGATTATTTCTTTATAACATGTTGAAGGATGTGCCAAAACCCTCTGAGTGAGTTGTAATGCTGACGCGGAGTGGTAATTTGTAACTTGATTGATTGAGTAATTGGTAATAAATGAGTTATTAATAATATTATATCTATTCATTTGTGTGTTCATGCCTAAATCAGCACCACAGAGAGAAGATTTTTTTAACGAAGAGCCGAACCTCATCTCGTCACTAGCCTTTGAGATCATTTTCACCCCGTTCACGTAAGGGTCTTCGAGGATTTTCTCGCAATATACTATGTCAAGAGTCAAACTTGAGGGCATGATAAAGCAGGCCTAGCAGCTGAGGACTTTTCAGGCCCATAGTTAAATGGGTCCATAGGAATTTGGTGTGGTTGTCCGAAGAATATCGGAAAACCATAAGTCTCATGAAAAAGCCTCTACTGACCAAAATTCCTGTGCAGAAGCGATTGAAGTAGACAAAACATAATTCGAAGGTAAAATTTTCAAACGTTTTGTTCACAGATGAAACTGGAGCCTCTCAAGAAGGACCTGTTGGTTCGGGAAAAGCATGGGCTGTGAGTGAACATAACCGTCATAAGCGGTCCTGACACCAACAAAGAGGACGAAGTATCATAGCTTTGGCTATAATTACTGTTGGCGAATTGGT
Organism: Orchestia grillus; assembly: GCA_014899125.1. NCBI lineage: Eukaryota > Metazoa > Arthropoda > Malacostraca > Amphipoda > Talitridae > Orchestia > Orchestia grillus. The sequence continues at coordinate 3,348 of VOMN01007648.1, forward strand.
TGGTCTCTGGATAGTGTTTGATCCTATGAAGATAACTACAAATGCCTACATGGCCATCTTGAGAGAGCTAACTCAGACCTTGGTTGAAAAAGCGAGGGATTACATCATATCTGTGCAGCATAATGCCCCATCCCACGCACCTCTCAAAACGACGGAGTCCCTGCAAGAATCAGGCTTCTGTGGGTTTCGTGAAACGCATTGGCTGCCCAATCCTTCAGGCATAAACTCTATAGCAGAATGAATTTGATCTAATATAATACATTTATTGCGAAATAGACGATGAAGCATATTCATTTTATAAAATATTTTAAACTTTTCATTAACCGAGATACATTTATAGTTTTGATTTCAAGGAAAATTACAGCTATGTATTTTTTGCTGTAACGATTTTTCACACAAGTTACTGTTTTTATGCTCTAAGGCCCTACGGGAACGCAAAAGTTCAGTTTTCATAACTATTTTTGCTGCAGGCATGATTAAACTTACTATTTTTGCTGCAGGCATGATTAAATTTTGAAAATAAGTCCACATTGTTTATAAAGAAAAAGAATTGTGGCCCAGTTCGTCATTGCTTACAGGCGCACGTTTGAATCGGCGATGCTTCAAAATCCCCATCTTGTGTTGTATCGAAACTCTAGCAAACGTACACAAATTAGTACCAAAGATAAATAAGCCACAGCGATCGAAGTAGACAAATTTCAAATGAAATTACTTCTACCATCCGTTATTCGTATCATCTTACATGCGGTTTTTAGCCGAAAAACTATTCCTACATCGATTCACGGCAACATAGCTTTGGCAGGTTTCATCATCTTCATTCCAACATCAACAGTTTAAGACGAATTACAGAATCAATGTTTAAAATGTATGTGTTTCTAGGTTCCCATCCTCACAAAATAGCTTCTTGCGTTTTTTGAACTCCAGTGCGAACTGAAGCCTAAAATGCCTTTCACTTTATTCACTCTTTCCTCCCTTGGTTGTCGTTCGATACTCTACGGAAATTTAAAGTCTCTGGGACTCCATTACGAAATTTTACGGGAACAGCATAACCATGGACGATTTACTTGAATTCTTTAAATTACTTTTTGATTGGGTCGTCGATTTCTGCACAATTAACTGCGCAGAAAGCTAAAAGTAACTTGACTCAGGGTCTTCAATTATGAAGTTCGAAGTGATAAGTTCGACGACAGCTATGGTTTTCCGGCAACGATGTAATATCGCTTATCTAAAAATTATTTGACACACTACATGATCTTCAGAAACAGCAATACATTTACTGCAGAGATGAAGTGGAACATACTTTGGAGTTGTTCATTCATTTGGATTATAAAAAATGGCAACATTAGCCATTGTTTGAAAAGGTATGAAAAATGAATTCCATTCAATGGTACAATGTTCATCTAAAGTTATTTCATACTGATTTCCAAGCAAGCTTGTTCGATTTGACGCATGAAAATTTCAAGTGTTTTGAAACACACCAAACTGTTCAACCCTTTACTTCCTGATGTGACACTGAAGTAACTCGTTAGTGTAACTTATACTGTGTTATAACATTTTTTCACAGGGCTTAAATTTCCTCCTTCAAACATCTGGTAGTGAACGTGTTGCGTTGGGGTCTGGCACAGACTTCCTACTGATGCTTTTATTTTATTCAAACTTTGGTCCATACACGTAATTCAGAGCAAGATAAAGGATAAGTCTACTGCAGGAAAAAAATTAAGGCCGTCGACGGTTGAAACAAGCGAATTTTACCTCTGTATAACATTCATATCAGTTGCTGAATATTCAAAATACTATCAAACGTTGTTTTATGCATAGTGTGAAGTCAATTGACCCCTTCCTATTTAATGTATAGTAATTTTCTCTTAGCGTTTTTTCCTAAAAACTAAAAATATTCCTTGTTCCCAAAAGTGACTTTATATATTTTACTATTGGCTCTAATACGTTCCTAAGGGCTAGGAAATCTGTTGCCATGTGGTTCGTGTTAAAGAGGAAGGAATTGAGCTCTCAGCCTTCGTGATGAAAAGAGACGATGAGAAACACTTAACAGAATTGTGATGTAGAACTACGGGAAAAGTGGTCTTGATTTTCTGAACTCAGTGCAATTTGAAGTAATGAAAGAAGAGCTAAACAGTCAGTGTAGACAGGAAATTAAGATGTGTTGATCGTGATAAGTGGGTTTCTTGAAATGTTTGAATCTATTATTGGCGGGAACATTTTGCAAGGTTCTATGAAGTCGACCTAGCAGGATGTAGCTTAGAAAACTTAGAACAAAGCAGCGGTGACCAATGCTGCTGGCGTGCGGTCATGGGTGATAGGATCAAGTCACCATATTTAGTAAAAAGGTGAGTCACGTCAGCAGGTTCACTACACTGCCTGGCAACCAGGTAACTAAAATTTTAAAATTGAAAAATTAATAAGATCACTTTGTTTCAGGCTAAAGTAAATTAATTTGGTTAACTGGAATGCAATGACTAGAAATTAGCTTAAAGTCTTGCATCAAATTAATCAAATAATTTACCCAAAAGCTTCAAATTTAGTACCAAATCAGATTTTTTTGCTAGGAATATTTTATCATCATTACAGGGAGATTGAACCAAGTGTCAACCGAGGAGCTGTGTATAATATCAACAAACTATATGCAAATGATTGAATCAAAGTGCGAGAAAATAATTTAATGAACAGCGCGTGCAAAATTCGGAATTGAAAGAAAATATCTTCGCTACCGGACTCGATTAGGAATCCGATCAAGATCAAGAGTAAAATACGTCTTGAGTACGTGGCTACTGAAACTAATTAAAAGGAGATGCGAACATCTCTGGAGGTAATTTATTAAAGTTTGGCCAAGAAAAGAGTTCGTGCACTTAGAAAAAACACCGATTACACTTCAGGATTTGCTGGCGGGATAGAGTCAGAGAATAATAAGAGGCTAAATCAGTTATTTCTCGGAATATTTGCTTTTATTGTCTGCTTCTAAAACCATATCTTGCTTTTGTGGAGGTGTCACTTAAGAGAGGTTAGGCAAAGGTCAAGTACTTGAACCTTTTCCTTTGCTTAACCATAAGTGTAAGAAGCAACATGAACTTGTTAAAGTCTATCATAAATTTACATTTTTTTTTTAATTAACAAACGATCATCTATAGTAGTTCTATCATTTCGCTTATCATTCTTTTCAATGTTCGGAAGCATGTTCTGCATTACAGATTCAAAAGTAATACAGACATGTGATTGAAGTCCTCGTCCAAAGCAGATAGATTTGACGTCCCTTTAGTTCCATCAGATAACTTACTACTCATCCACACATCAAAGGCGCTCATTTATAAAAGTCGACTCCGAGCCGGAGCTCTAAGAAGATGAATGAAAATAAAAATATCCTATTCATTTCATCTTGAAAGCGGTTGCAGAAGAGCATGGGGAAGCTAAATAACAAGTTCTGAATCAAACTACTTCCTTAAAATTGAAATTGAATTTTGAAACCTCGCGATCGCTCCTGATGGTCTGGCTGACCTTCATCAAGTAGGAATATCCTGGCTGATCTTCATCAAGTGAGGAACACCCTAGATGACCTCTCTCAGGAGAGGAGCACCCAGGATGACCTCCATCATGTGATGAGTACCATAACTGACCTCCATCAAATGATGAGTACCCTGGCTGACCTCCATATAGGAAGAAATACCCCAACTGATCTCCATCAAGTGAGGAATACACCAGCTGACCTCCATCAAGAGAGAGCTCACAACTTTTCAAAAACAAATACCGTGTGTTGTCTATTGAATGGTCCTTGGACAGACAGTAAACTCATGTTTATACGTTTCTCACGATTACAGAGCGAAAAAAATATTGGAAATAATCTTGAATCATTAACAACAAAAGTTGGACTGCAAATAACATGACTAGCTCATCGTCAGGTTGCGTCGCTTCTACTGGTATTGGAATGGATCAAACGTGTAATTGCAGCAATCATCAATGGCTTAATGCGTCGGACTGTATCCGAGTAAACACTTTCTGAGCAGTCGCTGGGCATCACTCGCTCAAATCTCGAGTGCCAGCTGTTCAGCACTTGTGCCAAATGTGGGAGAACACGAGCGAGCTCTTCTTTCAAACCTGGGCTTTTAAGATATTCGTATACAGTTCCAGGTTATGCTTTGGTAGTTCCACTTATCGTTTTTAAATATTTATTAAACTTTGAAATTCACTGAGTTCAGGTGTTACATTAAGCGATAACTGAGAGTTGGTGAAATAGTCACTATTGTGGTTGACCGGTTGTCAGACGTGAAATGACGCCCTTTTGCCTATTAATGATGAACGTCTATTTGTATGTACACTTGGAGGTATGTTAATAATACCGAATAAGAACGGTGATGGCGCAAGATAATGGCAATAGATGATTTATTGATTATACAGTGTGCTTACATTTTACTCCGGAAATAACTTCTACATAAAATGTAGAAATGATGTAAGCCGAATTTGTTTCTATTTAGGTCTTTAGAACTCCATAAGTTTTTGCCTTCCATTTCAACGTATCACATTTACTACGCCTAATAGCAAAACCCTATTTTCACTTCGAATTTTATTGAAAATTAGACTACCTCTTTACAAATAGTCTCCATGAAAACGCAAAACAAACCAAAAATGAACCTCATGTACAAATTGGAGGAATAATTCTCTAAAGAGCTTGTGAAATGTTAATAATCAAACAATTTATCAAGCTTAACCATACTGATTAAAAAAAAATTCCCGTCGTAAGTCGAAATTCCAGATCCCATTTCCAGGACACTTCATGCTCTAATGAGTGACCACTTCAACAGCTTCCACTCTCCCGGCTTCGTTAAAAAGACATTTTGATGAGTATGAAAAGGTTAACAAGGTAAAATAAGTGTATAAGATTCACATAAACCCGTGATTTATGGCACTGGGTTCATGGTGAGAAAAGTGAAAGGATAGTGCGGTATTTCCTTGTTCATTTTAAGTCCATGCGTGTATGACTGCAACAGAGAAAAATGACTCGTATCGGTATCAAAATTTCTTACTGCTGAGTATTTCACAGTCATATAACTTCTCCCCTACTGCGTCTCCACAAGTTTCAAAGCGCGCTTGCGATCTCGATACAGCTCAACTCCTTGTTACGTCAATGATTTCATTCTTTTGAAAGCTAGCCGCTCACCTTCCCATGATATCTTTTATTTATTGTACAAAGTTAGGAAGTTTTGTCAACGGTCAGTCAAGCAAATAGACCAAAACCAATACTCCTAAGAGAGGAAATATCGGGATATTTTGAGGGAAGCATGTCTTTCCGTTGAAAGATTTACGTTTAAAAAAAGATATAATTGTCTGAAGTACAAAGCAAATTCCCTTGTACAGCGGCCTAAAATGCAGATTTGCTCGACTCCGCAGATTATGTATTTAGGGGTAGAAAATCGTTTTCGCGTTGCGTTCATAAAAATTGTCTCTGGAAATTCGCTAGTTCACAAAGGCAAGTGACACTCACTCTATAAAATATTTACAATCCATGAAGGAGCTTCTCCCTTCATTTTCTATCTCATTCGTAAACCGGTAAAGGGTAGTGAACACGTTCTGGGTTTGTTCCCCGACTCTCGTGAATCAAGACTTTCAGATAAACTTCCCAGACAAACAAAAAGTTTTCCCACATTGTTGTCAAATTTCTAGTTATTTACTACGTTGTAAATCGCTCTTAAAGCTTTGACCCAAGTTTTAGTTATATACAAGTACTGAACTAGTATAAATTTTCATTCAGACCTGGAAAAGTATAGACTTGTTTCTTAAGACATTCAGGGGAAGGAAATACATTCGCTGGTGTTTCATATCACAGCGATTTGCAGGCTTACCAATAATAGAAACAATCCAGTACATACGGTAATACTGGGCAAAATTGTGATCGGAAGAAAATTCTAACCGATAGGAACTGCCACCTCGTGTCTCGAAGTGTTGACCAGAATCGCTTTACATCAGAGATGGAACAACTGCGAAACACCAATGCTGGCCCTTCGTCCGCTCTTTCAGAACAAAGTCTTCGTAGGGTGTTCCATGCAACGGATATACGGCGCAGAGTTGCTCGTGAACAGTCGATGTTAACTCGATCCTGCCGACAAGGCCAGTGATTTCAACTGGGTCGAAGTAAACGCGCATTGGGCGGTAAAGGAGTAGAAAAGTGTTATAAGGTCAGTTGAATCACGATTTTGTCTCTAAAGCAATGATGCCCAACGTCTGTTCGAATACCTCATGAAGCCTATGCATGAGATAAGAAGCCTGCGTGCCACTGGCGATAAAAGAGGGAGGAGGGTCTGTCATGTTGTGAGGCTGTTTCAGCTACACAGAAGGGGTGCTCTCGTTGAGGTATCCGTCAAACTAAAATGCATGGCTACATTCAGCTGCTAGATAAGCAGGTTTGCCATTTTCACAATATCTGAGTGAAAAAGGCATGTTGCTTTGCCTCTCTTTCAAGATTACAACTGCCGGGTGCATTGGGCAAGCACTGTCATTAAGTGAAAGGAAGTTATTCATGAGTTAAGATTGACCAGCTAAGTCCCAGACATGAGCCCAATACAAAATTTGTGCGACCCCTGGGAACGACAAGTTAGACGTCGTAAAAATCGTCGCTGTATTGTAACCGCACATAAAAAGTTTATTCCAAAGTTGGTCTCATACAAAGTATATTCTTTTTGATTTTTCAGTTAGTACGATTACAGCCTTAAAATTAAAACATGAATGTCTCGATAGAACTTCTATTTGGGATGTGCCCGACTACAATCTAAATATTACGTGTGGAAGTCGCGTTAAAACTTCGGATCGTGATCCCAAATTCACTGTTAAGATCAGTCCGCGCAGAAGTGGTTCAAAATCGACCAGGTGTACACCGGGACACTTGTAAGACTCGATGCAGCTCAGAATTGCAGCCATTATTAGTGTTCGTGGAAGTCCTACTTCATGCCAGCAGCAAGCGACGAACTTTTTGTCCCAGGACCTTACAATCACTCATTCAGTTCTGAAGCTTGTAAATGAAAGAGGTGGTTTTCAAGTCTAACAAAACATTAAATCGATTTAACAGAATAACGTGAATATTTTGCGAATAATTGGATACTTTAATTTTGCAAATGGGATTTTTTTATTTGCGTTTTTCGAATTCGCATCGAGTAAATGCTTAGTATCTTAACTTTTTTACTGAAAAACTCACGTAACATATTTCAAAGTTTTGGAATGAACGATGACAACAATACATTCAAACGTCTATATGTGAGACACATCATACATACGATCGAAAAAGACAAATCAGTAACGTTCATTCAGGGTTGGCATAAAAAAGAAGCAGAATATAGCACCGTACAGCTAGTTCCATTACCTGAGGTGAAGAAAGTCTGTAAAACTTCATCGTCGGCAAGAATCAGAAGTGGTGGAATCAAAGTGTACTGACAGGGATCAACGAATATTGAAACGAATTTTGAGTAAACGTCCTGAACTTACAGTGGAAAGAGCGATACCAGAACTTAATATGTATTCTGATGCATACTGATATAGTGATAAGTACCATACGACGGAAAAACCAAGAGATTGATATCTAAAGAACGGTTCTGATTTAATATCCTGTATTGACAAAGGCGTTTGCCATTGGCTGCGAAAAATGTGAAACACTGATAACAAACCTGTGAAGACTAACGGGTTATGGAGCGTCATAAGGGCCAGAAAGTCAAATCTTACTTGTTAATTAGCGATGAATTCAGAGGAAATACTAATATTCAAATTGAAGGCCTTCAACATTTAAACACTTATATTTCAATCACTTTTTTAGCTTCAAATTTTGACTATTATGTTAACAAGATGCAATCCCAATGTTAAAATCCTTTATATGCTGCTCGGGTAAATAAAAACAATTTATTAGCTTTATAGAAGAAGAATATCAAACAGAAATCTTCTTTTCAGAAGTTCTAGAATTGTGCCAGAAGATTCTTAACCTGAGTTTGTCGCGACATCGTGACGGCTAATGAAATAGAATGTCTCAACAAAACGGCCCGAAATAGCTGTGAGTGTTTTGCGCCCAAATTCAATACCTCTCGTCTAAGTTAACGTAGGTAAGGAGCTCCCTACATCCTTTGTCATCTCTGTTGCTCGTGAAGCAAGTTTTCCTACATGACCCACCTTAATGCAATCACACTCGCACTTCGGGCTGCTCTTCAGCCCGGAAAACAGCCATGTAAAAACCATCGGATAACGGATCGTAGTAAAACGTCTTCATAACCATTCGAGTGGATGCATAAAACATCGTTTCTTTTGCAATGGAACGATCGCGATTTTTATATTTCACTAGACAACCCGTGACCCTTTGGGTCAAATAAGATTTAAATCAGGAA
>VOMN01007653.1:0-18359 GCA_014899125.1 Orchestia grillus
CGTACCCCACCCCACATTTACGTACCCCACCCCACATTTACGTACCCCATTTGTGCGGAGACGTCCAGCAGGGCTACACGTAATTTTGATGGAAGTGCTTTTAACTTTGACTAAGCCTTTAAATTTTTTTTTCATTTAGAGCAGTTACGATCCAAGTGTTATGAGCAAGAGTACAAACCGTGTACGAGTATGCAATCATTACGCTGCCAAGTAATGAGCCGTGAGGTGACAATGAGATGGTTATCATAAGGCGTATTTATTACAAACTTCTTGATAAGGTTCAGAACATCCAAAAATGTATTATTATAGAAAACACAGAAAAGAACTACATGTCAGAGGGAGACTGTACAATCCAACAGTGTTATCACAACTCTCCTAAAAACTGTCATCGCAATAGCAATACTGGCGGCCGATTAGCAGCCTGCAGGCTAGGTGCCGTCTCACCTACAATAAATGTAGGTCTCATCTACAATAAATGTACGTCTCACCTACAATACAAAGAAACGACTCCAGAACCTAAACTTTCCTCACATCTGAAAGCGACAGCCCGCATCTACAAAATTCAACTCAGTAAAAGCGTGAGCTACAGAGAAGCAACAATACAGAAGTGGTGGTATACTTCACAACTGATCACGTTTTCTTTGCTTCAAACGTCGTAAATTATTTTAAACAATTAAAAAATGGAAAAATAATCTGCCTGTATCCCTATCGCCGAAGATAAAGTTTCAAGTAGCGAATTAAATGAAGAAACTGAGGCAAATTTAAATTCATGCATGGGAATAATTAAGCGCTAGTTCACATGATTAAGTAATTAATTTTTTCCGTACCTATCACATGATAAATGCAAGCGTAATACTCATAGAGCCCGTTTACTTCTGCGACAAGCCCCTTACAAGTCTTCCTCCCCAGTGGATCCGGAATTTACATTTTCGTTACTCGCGAACATAAGAGTGCAATTGAAGGCACAGAACTAACCAGAGCTGCATTGTCAGGTCTCTCTGTTAGTGCATACAGCAGTAGAGAGCGTTTTTAGCATTGGTTGTCGGTTTATTTGCCGATTTCTGCAGCTATGTTAAAAAATAACTTGGGTTCTTTTAACGCTGGAAATTTCTGCGCAGCTTTCCAGCTCCGATGCATGAGATTCAGCTCTGACTACACCCGAGTGGAGTAAATATACATGCAGATAAAAAAAAATTTGCTTCACTGATTAGGAAACTTTTGGATGATAGCTCTTATGTGGAATTTTGGAGCAATTTTACAAAGCAGCTCAACCGAGATTTTCACAGAGGCTAAGTCGTTATCTGATAGCAATCAAAACCGGACAAAAATTAATAGGAAAATATTCGCATCAAATACTCAGACGGTAACTACAATGCATGGGTCACCATCTACAGAAACCTGAATTAACAAAAATAAATTGGTCTTAATACGAAACCCACACCACCATCCAAACACAGTAATTTTTCACAATAAGGTAGTACGCGTTTAGGACCTATACTGCAGTCAGGATATCGAAGCAGACCCTTTGGTATGAAGTCTGTCGTGTTGTGCTAGAACAGCTGGTTAATTGCATTAAGGTTTCACTATCAAATACAAGGAACGAATTGGCCTCTCTCATCCCATCTGTCAGTGATCTGATTTGCAATAACAGCGGCAGGACATACTGAAGGAAGACAGCAAGAATGTCATGCGAGGGCCTTCCAGCACAAGGACATCAAGAAAGATGCATGTGGTGGGTGTGCAACAGTAGTCAGCTAGGAGCCAGGAAGACTTCAGTGCTTAATGATATATGAAATTGAAACATTGCATTCAAGTTCCCTAACGCAAAAGCTAACAAAAAATTCTTCGAAAGAAACTGTTGTATAAGTGTCACAATGAAATATGCTCATTTTTACCGAATATCCCGAATAACACAAAAACATGGATTAAAGTATAAATTTGATACGAGGAACATCTTACGAGGGAAACGTTCAGGTGATCTTTTTTACCGACGAACGACGGCCGTGTCTCGACGATGTAAAACAGGCAAGCCGACGCCAGTGCGCTATTTCATAGCACCACCGTAAAGCTACGCGGCACATAATCAGCGTTTAGAGACATCGTAGGCTACACACACAGTATTCACAGTGGAAAAATATCCCAGACATACAAGTCAATACTCAGATCAATTGAGACTACACAGAACTGGGAGAGTCGCCCACCTAACAAGGAGCCTCATCAAAAGTAGACGTTGAACTCAGATGGGCGGACTCGCACTGAGTGAATCTTTTTTGATGACGTACAAGAATCTTCTCCACTTCCAATCATCCCGAAGGCGAGCTGGAGGAGACGAATGGCTCTGGCTCATTAGAAAACTGTCAACTCGTGCAAACACGTCTGCCAGATCAGGTGAGCCAGACAAACATTCACAGCGAAATTTGAATACTTCTAAAGTGAAGGTATGGGAAGGTTCACAGGACAAATTCTCATTGCACCTGGTCACACGTGTTACACGAAGTCCTGCATAGAATTAAGAGTTTGCATAGAAATGAGTACTTCAACACGTCAAAAACTACAGGCTCAAAGTTAGCTTCAACACAAACGTCATACAGAAACGACTAGGATTCCGGCTCTGAAATCTTGAATAGATATTTCTTCATTATACAATTTTTCATACATACCGCGTAGACAACGCGTCAGACACAGCACTATTACAGAATTTTCTCCTCATAACAACACACTTCTGAACCTATCCATCCTCTATATTTTATTCCCAAAAAACCTCCGGCCAAAACTGCAATGTTCCGTAGCAGATGACAAGCCGAGTCGCGGTTGAGACGTTGAAAAACTGACCAATCCCGTCCGTCGGATGACTTCAATCTCACGGGCTGACAGCGTGCGACTCCACGTCTGCTTAGATGGGCGGGTAGAGCAATTATACAGTATAGAGCCATTATAACATCCCTCTGACGTAGTAACAAAGAAAATGAGCTGATAGTACAAGTATTTTTCAAATTCCTCACACTGAGGTGTTCACTTTCAAAGATTATGACAGCTTCAAACATTAGTTACATGTATAACAGTCAGTCAGCTGGCAACATCAGCTGAGTGACTTGAGATAACTCCATTAAGCTAATAATTACAGTGCTGTTCAACTCTTCAAGCGTCTAGTCACAAGAAACAACAATCTCAAGTATTAAACGAAAATTTAACACCTTGAGTTACTATACATTGACTGCGGAACTATCACACTTATCATTTCGATATTGTCACTTACTCAAAAAATACCTCGTACACATTAGATAGAAGCACTTACTCAGCGCTAAGACGAAGTTAGCAGCACAGAACTATCTATTCAAACTTAATGCCTCCACACCTCACCCAGCGCATTCAAGTCCCTAATTTCCGGCACCGTAACGCACGCCCACAGCACAGCTCCGTCAACTTATCACGATCTTAAATCTTAACGCAAATTTGCAACCCATCGTTTGCTGCCACGATCGCAAGAACAGTAACTCTCGTATGCCAATTGCGCGGATAACTAAGAATGCTAGGCCCCATTGGCAGGATTTGGGAACCAAAAGACGTTTAACCGAAAGCGGCAGGGCCTGCACACCACCCCCACGGCCTGAGAAATGATGCTGTGAGGCGGGCGCAGTGAGCACGAGTGCCGTAAACAAGCGAACTAATATCACCAGCTGCCCATGAGATTGATCGCAGCATTGTTCAATATTACTAAACTCAATCAAAAATTGGTAGCTCTGTTTGAAATAACAGAAGCTGACCTACGTAGCAGTAGTTACTAACGGTAATATTAGGACTATTAATATTATTGTTCAAATTCCTTCTACAACACCACAGCCAGCCATCTAATAAGCTAGAATAAATCGATTGTAGGTATCAGTAATCGATGATACAATCAGATGTCAACCTTTTACTCGATTATCACAAGCGATGCACGAAAGCACCACCGACTTTCCATCCAGATATCTTGGGAGCTCCGAGGCAACATCGGACCACAACAGAACACTACAGCAGCGCACCACGCGTTGTAGGCTCACGCTATTTACATTTCGTGTAGCGTACGGGACCAGAGTACAACAATTCGCACGCCAAGGTTCAATGAACGATGATAATGTCTAATTTATTCATCACTCCAACAACAAAAGACTAAAAACATTCGCGTGAATGGTTCTAGGATCGCTCGACTACTCTGGTTTAGAGCGACTGGATTGTCGCTCAAGGATAATCCCTTAAAGCTTAAAGGAGAAAAAAAAGGATACATAAAATCTGATATGCAACAAATTAAATCCTCAACACATACCTCAACAAGAAATTAATTTGTTGTGGGCAGCTGGAATACGAACGGGAAAAGAGTAAAATCGCAAAAGTTGGCAGCAGGGTTATCCCCTTTGTGAATGTCTCCGAGGGACTGATTATTCAAACAATTCCATGAAAAACTCGGCACTTTCCGAATATTAAATGCACGGAAACAATCATTTCTGAAAGAACTACGCACCACAGATCAATTCAACAGCCAGGTTTACTTTTGAGGCAGCATTACTAACTGCAACACAACTCCATGTACAGAAAAATCAGCACTACAAATCCTCCCCATTTAGCAAGAAGTCAACGGTCATTTTTAGTGAATTTAAGGTGTCCTCGAAATACTCTGTCCCTGAATATATAAGTAAAATCTATCAATCTAGAGCGGTGATAACTACGTAGTGTCATAAGCTTGTGGAGCACCACATAGTAACTGCATAGTGATCAGTGCAACATTCCATCTGAACAGATTTCAAATATAGGTCAACTAACGCAGTGATTATGATGCTAAAAATAAGAGTATTTCCTTAACTTAGATTGAAGTGGTAGATTGAAAGCAAGAAGTGGTGGTCATGCATATTTGGGGAAACTGGAAGGCATGAAATTATACTCAGAAAGTTTCCGGGACAGACAGGAAATGACAGCCTCGACTACAATACTGGAGAAAATACCCTAGTGCTGAATTCACAACACAAAACTAAACTAAACTTCATTCAGCCAGCTTTACTTCTTTCAGAACCAAGCGCTAGAATATGACAATTGTTTCTGGATACGACTCCGTCATTTGAGCACTCACACGTGTTGCTATTATGAGCTTTTCTGACTTTTGAAGAATTTTAAAACATTTCAGGATAATTGCAATATAGCACTTGATTGTTGATTGTAAACCCATATGTAAGCGAACTAAATGAGAAGCAGTTTGAAAATTTTGCACATAATATGGAAATAAATTCACATATTAGTCCACGAGCCTCATTCCAGACACCTCCTTACCTAGCTATCAAAATCTGCACGCTGGAGCCGTGAGAGCGACTCAACACCGACGTGGACGCATCCTCGTGACTGATATTAGGTCCGTTTAAAGCTTAGGTTGCAATGAAAAATGCTCAAAGAGTGATTCACATTTTCAAACTTCGTTTTGAATTACCAAATCAATCGTGAGGTGTGCATAGCGTGGAATTCAATATTTTAACCCCTATGCGGTCCGAAATTGATTCTTTAAATTCAAGAATATCACGAATGTTCACTAAATCTTATTCCGAAATGCTCCCAAAAAAATCCAGAGAAGTTCTGACAAAACGATTATTAAAAAAAAATACAAACACAGTTCATGAAAGAAATACTACCCATCAATTAAAAAGTATTTGAGATCCACAAAAAAAAGAGGAACAAAGGAACTACACTGGACGCATCAGTCGACTCCCAGCAGTGCAAGGATGTTGCCAGCTACGTAATGACAAGCTGAGCAAGCATCTCAAAAAAGTGATAAGAAATAAACTCAGAAACCGAAACGAAAACATAAGCGTCGTCACATTGACGAGCGCGCGAAAGAATGAGAAAACAATTTACAAAACCAATAGTCATTAGATCAACAGGGTAGCTCACAGCAGACCTCTAAACTTCATTTTACTAACGCTCTAATGCGTCACCAACGAAGATCTCAATCCACGGTAATGCGATCCAATCAGCCGGCGACGACCGACATGATCAACAAACCCCAGCCTCTCCACAAGCGCAAAGCACACAAGGGCACGTTTCAACATGATACACAGGTGCACGAGTCATAACGAGTCATCGTTAGCTCTACTTTGGGTTCCAGCTGTCAGCAAACGGTCCGCTCAAATCAAGGCTACCACCAACACTAGCACTACCATAACATCTAACACACAAGTCCTCGATTGGCCTAATTTTCGCAGTGAAAAATGAAAATTGGCTCTCAACACCCTATAAAATAGAAGATATATTTTACCTAATTAAACCTTTCAATGGAACAATGCAACTACATCGAGTCACAGGGAAACAAAAATTAGCCTCGTTACAAAGAACAAAACTAGAATTCCATAAAATTAAATTTTTACACAAGGTACACATTCGCACCGATCAGAATCCCCAAAAGAAAGGAATGTACCTCAGAATTACTTCGGTTCACGCGGTCAAATAGTATGTGGCCAAGTATGTTGAATAAACTTTTACACACGATAAATAAAAATTTCTCGAATTTCTACATAATTGGTCTTTTTACACCGTTCTCCTACAGCCTCGCAACACACGACACTTACTAGCTGTCCTAAAGGAGCATGTCTGACGAGGCTAAGCACATCGATAGCAATTTACACACCCTGTTCGATCACTACAGAAAATGCACCACTTAAAGAAGCTTCCAGCATGACAGCATTTCACCTGCGCCATTAGGGAGTGTAAAACTCTTCTTGAAATGCGCCTGAAGGGCAAGGTCTGAGTTACGCGATAGCACAGGAGAGCACGAAACCGATGGTTCATATTCAAAATCTTAAACCAGTATTGTACTAATCAACGGCTCCTTACCTACTTTCTCAAATGCCACTTGGATACTCAATTCGGCAACACCAGTTCAGAAATCCTTCACAGCTCACAGAAACCCAATTCAGGCTAACATATGCACATGCACTGGTAATTTAAGTGGGGGAGCTAACAAAAAAATAGTATTTGACTCGACTTCAGCGAAAAACAAAACAAAAAATCCGTGAATATTCCAAATTTTCTGTGTTCAGAAATTCTATGGCAAACTACTGAACAGTTTATAACTGCTCCATAATCGTGGTAAAAAACAAATTCATATAATCCTAGAATCGGTTCTCACATGGTAGCAAAATTAACAAACAATATTAAATTTTACCCTTAAAGCACTCGCTAAGGTCACAAAGTAGAACTCGCTAACATTTACAGTCATCCCCTGCAGCGCAACAGCATGAAAAGATCGCCTTCGAGGCTCCGACTTGCTTCAAACGAACTTTTTACTTACAGCTTCACAAGAAAAAACTCGAGTTATTATTGACATATTCAGGACCTGGGACGAGCCTATTCCATAAGCAGCACTTTAACCAAAGGTGACCTCCTCGCGCCAACAAAATGATGGGGGATAACCCAACGAACTCCAGCAGTAGGAGCGTACCCTAACGACGCGTTCTTGTCACCTCTACGATAGTGGACCTAAACACTCCAGAGTAGCATGCAACAGACTGTTACTGCGTGGGATGCTGAATTTGGTAAGGGCAGCTTGGGAAATGTTTGAGGAATGACAGGCCTGCTAAAGATGCTTAACGAGCAGACTTCATCAGATTAGCTCAAAATCACAATCTTGTGCATCCTATTTAGATTATTAATTAATTTGGGGCTCCCTAGCCACATGGAAAGGAAAGAGATCTCTTAGGAGCGAAAAGAAGGGACCATTCAATAGGGTCTTCATCCACACAGGATTCCCTGCGTAGAGAAAAAGTTAAAAAAGAGGAAGAAAAATAAAGAATAATCGGCAATGAAGGCAGTAAAATGTAAAGCAGAAATAAATGGACATGAAAGATCGAAGTCCAGGAGGCCTAGCTAGAGCTCAGGTAATTTAACAGCGCCTCTTGGGGAAGCCAGTCCCCACGCACAGAATAGACAAACCTAACCCCATTTTCTGTGGCTTATTTTATGCCCCTTGCTGGGTTTATTATCTTAATTATCTCTCCAGAAATGATAAATTTCAAAGATTCACTCCGAAATATCATTTCAGCGTGCCCCCTGAAGGGAACTAGTGCATAAATCATTCCAAAAATCAAATATAGTTTATTCTAAATACCAGCGATTTTTATAAGTTTTACGAATGATACCTGTTATTTGCAACCATTTAAACTAAAATGAGTCGCTTTAGGATTCAGATAAATACTAGCTTTTCCAATATAAATTTGATGACTTCCACATTTTTGGACAAGACGATCGAAGAATGAATAATCAAAACATTGCTAGCCAATACCAATATTTCGGCATTACATTACTCGAACTTCGCCGCTCACATAGAGAAGTGACATGAAATCCTGCTCGCACCAACCAACACAGCAGCAGCAGCAGCTGTAGAACTACAGTGACAAGACCGCGCCTCAGAAGCCTGCGCGACATGAAACAAATACCTGGCAAAGCTCTGGTTGTGACGAAGCGGCATCTTGCGACATGAAGGTATCTTTTCTCCGAACCCTCCAGGAGAAACAGCAACAGTCTCTTTCTCTCGGCTATCAGATGTAAGGTTTACTGATCAAATGAACTATCATCATTAAACTCATCCAATCCAAGAAGCATCGCTTAAAGAAGAACGTACAACATTTTATCAAAGAGAAGTGAATACGTTTTAGATGCTTCAAAAGTCACCATTCCGCTTTCATGATCTCTGACCACTGATTGAAGCGCAATAAAGGGTCCTGAACAAGCGTTGCTGCGCCACGATCGCCAAGCAATACGGGAAGGTTCTTACCAAGAGCATAGAAGCTCGTCAGTGCCTCCAAGAAGTAAACTTTTAATGCCAACGTGAGTTAAAAATAGGAACCTACAGACGTATTCGCAATACGACAGGAGTATTTATTAAAAACACGACGAAACAACCCCATAGCTCTGCGTTGCTCCTCTGAAAAATGATGTATATATAACGCACAGAAGGCTAGTTTTTAATTTTCACGCATCTGCCCTAGCTTCTTACAGCGCCTCAAACGTCCTCACAAAGAGCGAAAAATCTTCCAGCTACGGTAAAACAGCTACACCTGGTGGCATAAAAAAGCAAGCTCGCAAAAGGAAGTAACAGTGACTGGGCCTAATAGCAGATATTTCTCGGCGAACATGATACAAAAAACGAGGGGTGCGCAGAAGGAACATCACTTAGTTGCGGGAGATGTCCATTGGAGAAGGAGGTGCAGGAGGGTGGTCGAGACTCATCGTTTCAGGAGTGGTAGGGCGCTGCTTGCTAGCAGACGTCGTCTTGAGGCCCGACGAGGAGTCGTTAGCACCACCAGCAGCTGTGCTGCTAAGATGCAGATCGATTGGAGCGCGGGAGGTGGGGCCGGGCGGGTGCGCCCCAGCTGGGTAGGGACCCTGCTGCAGCAGTGAAGACAGCGGTGACGATGGTGGTGGAGGTGAGGGCTTTACGAACCTCTCTGCTCCTCGGCTGGATTGGCGCACAAACTGAAATGCAGTAGTAGCAGCTGAGTACTAGGAGAGGTCTGGTGCGAAGGGCTGATAATACAAATAATACATCGCAGTACTTACGACAAGAACGAACTACCGTTGGTAGAGCTTCACTATATCGTTGGGACACAACAAACTTGCGTTAATACAACCACTAATGATAAAAAAATTAAATAACCTAAATAAGTCAACATTCAATGTAAACTCAACCAACTTAGCTGAACACTCAACACAAAACGTATGAAAAAATATGAAACGAGCGAACGGAGACCACCTGTGGTCTCAAAAAATTCATGTTACGAACTAAACATAACAGGAAAATTCAACATTGAATCCCACACACTCGCACTCCCCAGTGAAGATGGCGCTCAAGAAGCAGGTATCAGACGTGCACCATCTTCTGGGTCAGAAAAGGCGTCGCGCTCTTAGATTCCTTGGAACCAAGAATCTTTCTGACTCTTTCCTTGGAACCTTTCTGACTCTGACCATTACGTTCAAACGTTGACCAAGCTGAAGGCCCAGAACGGTCGTGTAAGCCAGAGAAGAGGGAAAATTTGTTTGCAACACGGCAAAGCCAGGCCACATAAGTTTGAAGACTGAGGAACGTGTGATAAAGTTCAACTGGACGGTGCTGTCTTACCCACCGTATACCGCAACTTGAGGCAATCCTGAATCAAAAACGTCCGCCCGTTTCAAATGCCATTTCTACCTTCATATCTTTTAGAGCTTTTTGAGTCAAAAAACAGAAAGCATTACTTTTGGAACGACGCTCGCAATATTGAATCTGGAACTCAAGCACGCTGCTATCGATTGAAACACTAAACAATCTTGAATCATCTAACATGCGTCCAGATTCACTTGGTGGCTGTACACTAAACACTAAACAATCTTGAATGATATTGAATCATCATTTAACATGCGCCCAGATTCACTTGGTTGCTGAACACAATCACGCAAGCTAATGTCACAAACGCTACGCTCTCTAACTACACAGTGTCACAATGGGCTTGCGTCAGGCTTACAAACGGAAGGCAATATGCACTCACGTGAGGGTGTGCTGACGATGGCGACGACGAAAGTGTCGGAGGGAGAGCGGCGTTGCAGCTCGGACATCGAGAACAAACTGGGGTGCTGTAGAGAGCATTCCAACTGGCTGGGCAACTACCACCCCCTGAAACGTTGCACATGCGGTCACTAACGCTCCGCTGTCTATACTAGCGACCTATTACTTGTCTACGAGACAATGTGAATAACTTGTTCGTCGTAAAAATAGATGGGCATTGTCCGTAGACTTTTGAGTTATAATTGACGGCTACAACTGTTTTTGAAAGTAGCAGATGCGATATGATTTCCGTAACGACTTTCCAGAGTTAAATAGAAGAAAAGTACAGCAATGAATAGCAATCGATTAAACTAATGAAGCGGCAATGAACGCATTCCACACGTAGAACCTCGTGAAAATCTGTATAATCGTCGGAGCAAGCAAATAAAAGGGAACAACAAAATGAAAGAAAGCGTTACACCAAAGACACTTGGCAGCATGATCAACTACTATAAATCGTCCAAGATTTAGCTAGCAATTGATGGCAGAGCTTCTCTGGTAGTCTAGACCAGTGTCTCCAAACTACGGTCTGCAGGTCAAATCCGGGCCCGCGACAACTGATGGTTTACTGATGCGGTCACAAGTTGAGCAAAAAAAAAGCTTATCACAGCAACAATAACAGCGATTGTTAAAATCGATGATCCACACCCACAACATCCCCTGCGTGGCGTTCCAGGAACGTCGCATCACTTCAACAGCCGACACGCGTGACTGTACATATAACAGAAGCAGCTAAAATTAAGCGGTGACTGAGGTGTCCCAGTAGTACTCACAGGGTTGGGCGAAAATTAGCTAAAGAGGAATAGTTTTGGTCAAGATGTTTAGTTCTCGTAGCAAGATCGGTTACATATAGAAGCAAGAACCTAATTCTTACTGTTCGTTAGTTTAAAACTCCATCCATATGGAATGTGACCCGACAACGGAGAGACGGGACCATTCAGTATGGACCATTGAGAACAGGGAATCTATGCATAAAGTGTGTTCCCACACAGGATTCCTAGCACATAGAAACAATAAGTTAAGAATGAACAAGAAATGGCAAAGAGGAACAGAGGAGGTATGAAAATAGAAAATAGAAAAATGGACATGAAAGATAAAAGTCTCGAAATCTATACTTGAGGTAACCTAACAACCTGGGAACGCCAGTTCCTATAGCATAGGACCAATAAGCCTAAATAACCTAACCCAATTGTTGATCCTATACCTCCTGAGGGAACAAGTTTAGCTTTAAAAATTACATCTCTATACCGGTGAGAAACAACACGAACAACCAAATAATAAAGCGGTGCGATCAACAGCAGACCAAAAGAGTATTTATTATATCATAGTTAAATACACTGGGAAATTTTTCAAAATATAATCATTCACACGAGCAACACTTGGGTATCCTAGATACCCAAGTGTTACTTGGTTAACTAACCAAGCAACACTTGGTT
Source organism: Orchestia grillus (assembly GCA_014899125.1). Lineage (NCBI taxonomy): Eukaryota > Metazoa > Arthropoda > Malacostraca > Amphipoda > Talitridae > Orchestia > Orchestia grillus. Next base: position 12,031 of record VOMN01007653.1, read on the forward strand.
GGTTAACTAACCTATGCTTTTTCAAAGCCAACGTACCTACTTTTCGTAACTAAACATAAAACCGGCGTTTATTCTACTAGGAAATAACTTTTCCAACTAAGTCGCAACCATAAACTAACGTACAACTGGTTCAATTTTCAACTCAAAGAATTGAATTTGAGTACAACTCTTCGAAAATAATGCGAAATCTTATTTACTTTAACCGCAATTTTCAATTTAGTAGTCCTAACTCTATTGAATAAACCGAAAAAAAATTTCGCCAGATTTGCAAATCTAAGAATAAAAATACAACTCTCAGGTTAGTCTTAACTCAGACAATGTAGTGATAACGATCCAATTTTCTTGAATTTAGCTCAGACTGACCAGGAGAGAGAGGTCTGGCAGGGGTGGGGGACACCCTGTGACGGGGGATGGGGGTGGGCACCCCATCACCAGCACGCTGCGGCTCCTCCTCCAAGTCAAGGGACGACTCCGACTCTGACAAGTGGCGGCACAGCGCCTCCCGACGCTCCACCTGAGTGAACAAGTCTCGACTAGTGCACTTCTCTCAATGACAACGCGCCTTGCCACACTCCCATTACACGCCACGTGCACGGTCTCCAACTCAAACCAGTCGAGCACGTCAAGTTTTCACGTTCTATTGAATCGTACAGCATTTATTAACATTCGATCCAATGTCTCTATGCTCGGCCCAGTAAGTTTTAAGGTCAGTTATGCATTACGTCTTGATTAAGAGGAGTCAATAACTTGGAAGTACTATCAGCTTCAGTGGAGGCATTCAACCGATGCTGCACCAGCAACAGTTATCTATCAGTCAATCTTAAACTAAAAAATACATTCGAAGATAAAACATCAATTTGAAAGGAACGAAAACATGATTTACTTCACAGCATTTAGCCCAAAATATCACAAAATTACTACAACAATGAGAACCTTGTCGAATATAGTATAATGGTTCACAACAACAGGACTGATAACAGGTTTGTACCCAAAGCAGTACATCCGCTAATGAAAATTGGCCAAATGAAAATGCTGGGTCTTCACAGCTAATTGAGACGATGAGTGTCGAGCAGGTGAGTTGTCAGAGAGGGAATGCTCGAGAAAATTGCGGCTTGGAAGCAGCCCTTAGCCCAAACCACACATTGGCAATCTAAAGTTGAATATGCTTTGATACTGGAACTTGATTCCCAGCAAATTGTAATACCAACGTTGGTGAAATTATTGCACAACAAAAACTCCACCCCCGCATTTAAGGTAAAATAAAAGTAGTTAATTGTGTCAAAGTTGATGCGTCAAATGCAGGGGCTGAAAAAACTTCAACTCTGCCAAGCACTTTATTCATTGAAATTAGTACATACTTGAATAAATCAAGAGGGATAACTCATTCCATATACTCAAATAATCATAACTTAGAATGCCTGAGACTTCAGCAACAAGGTAAAAATCGTTGTCCAAACAGCTCATAAAATTTCCAAATAAAGCTTACCAAAAATTACTCGATATTGATCAACAGCGATGAGTTTCAACAAAGTTGAAAAATCTGTACATGAAATTCCTTTTAACTTTAGAAAGCAAGTGGCTTCACATTTGAAAAGAACAAATACACAGTTTTCGTAACGAAACCTTTAACTTTCATTGTAAGGAGCAACAATATTTTGAACGTAATACGGCACACAGAGCACCCCCTGCAGAGCTGGCTCCTAATTAACACACGACCATGCCTTCCATCCCTCCTGCACCCCATCTGATCATGCAGCCCACCTCCTCCTGCAGACGCCGCTGCAGACGCTTGTTCTCCTCTCGCGTGGTGCGCTCCTCTTGTGCTAGGAGCTTGCTGTTGCGCTCATCTGTAAGGCACCAGAGGTGTGAGCAGCGACACTGACCCTGGCTACCTCAACTGACTGGCACNTGGCACGCCGGGCCACACAGTCACAGCAGCGACACTGACCATGGCTACCTCAACTGACTGGCACGCCGGGCCACACAGTCACAGCAGCGACACTCGGGCTCTCCCGACTCTAGCTACCTCAACTGACTGGCACGTCCCGCCGGGGGCACCAAGGCCCCAAAGAGAAGAGGTTCTTAATTTCAGTCATTGCTATCTTGTAAAATGATGTTCCACGCACAACAAGAATGCTGTAGCAAAGATTGTTTGTTGTCCCTAGTATAAGTGCTAGTCTAGAGTAAAACACAGCATGACGACCTAGATTATCAATGAGATCTGAGCCAATGCAAGCCACCCTCAGGTATTACAGTTGCTTACTAACCATTTATTGTTATGCCTCTGTTTCAGTGTGAAAAACAAAGTTTCACTGAGAACATATCCTCAAAACCAGCAAATAACACAAAATTTTCATAGGTAATGTTAAACGAGTTAGTGATGGGAAGTCAAAACCATAATGCAGCAGCATTCTTGGTCTTTAAATGATACATTCCATGAGATCTATTGTGTGCATTATTCACATTTATGTAAGCAGTATAAATGACGTTCATGAGCAATATTGTGGACACCAATCACTTTCAACCTCTGAGACATGGGAGAGTATGTAAGCTAAGAGAGGCTAAAACATTAGGCTTCTGATGTGGTTATGTAAATGGTAAATAATTACAGCAAAAACTAAAACTAACATACTAGAATAAACTTTCCATCAATACACATGAATATAATACTGAAGGACTAGCATTGTCAGTGATCTACCTTTTCTCTCATAAAATGATTCACAACATACACAACTAAACATCACTAGCTGCCCTATAAATTACCAAAATAACTCCTCAAAGAAGTCTTCATTTTCAAGTTTCGCAGGACAGATGACATAGCTGAAATGCAACAAATAACTAAAGAATAACCAAACACAGGCAGTCACGCTATTATTTATTCTCATCCCCTAACCTGAGTTGTCCGCAAGAGCCACTAATTGAACTGTTCAGACAAAAATGAAACGCCTTATCATGACATTCAAGGAGACTAATTTGATACATACGTTGATCTTGAGTAGTGGTGAGCTGGTGCCTCATGCGTGTGACCTCATTGCGGAGGTGCTGGATGTGGCTGGAGATGTTATTGGCAGCATCTCCATCTCCACCCGCAAAGTCGGCGGGGGATGGCGGGTTGCTGATGGGCTGCTCAAGTTTGCCCTGCAATAACCTACAATTGCAGATCAGAAGTAGAAAGTTAATAGAGGTTCCTGCATTGGTTGCACAATTTCCCAACAACAATAAATGGAATGGCTGGTCCGAATTTATAAACTAACTAGACGAGCCATGACCCGTTGGGTCAAAATTTATCAAAATCAAACCGTATCCAGAAATATATCCTTAAGTCAGTACCCACAATACAGGATTAAATGAAGATAGAAATTTCGAATATCTCAGAGCCGACAAATCCTTCTCCCGTATCCACTTTACTACCTTGCCTGACTTAAATTAAACTGTTCTGTGCACGATTTCAAACAAACAAGACAACCAGAGTTTTAGTATTATATAGATAGATAGAGCGATAGATTAAGGTTGTTACATTAGTTACTTAATTTAAAACAGAAATAAATTGTAAATGAAAATCGGAGGAGTAAAATTCAAGGGTTGCTCATGTGACCTCACAATACTTGAAAAAAATCTGACCAATAACAAAACTGACTCAAGTGAGTATGGGTAGAAGTACTCGCATACCACATATGACCTGGTCTGAAAATTATACATCCTTCCCACAGTTTCTCTAAGGTATAACATGTAGATTCTTGAGCAAAATAAATGCCCTTATGCTATTTAATAGAAAAAAGGTAAGTGGGCACTTAATGTTTTTAAAATGAGCCCTATTTCACACAGTATACTATTTTTATTCACCTATAATTGAAATACCACCAAAGAACCAAATTAACCAAGCATGAACATGTTCACATAGGAAGCCATCATTAAAATGTAGTGCTTGATAATAGATTAACTTCAAGGACTAAACTTATGCCTAACAAAGAATGATATGGAACACGATTTCACTTAATCAAAACTTTGCACTGGTTGCAGTTCACTACACCACCCAGTCGCCAACTTTGCCAGCCAAGCACTAGCATAGCGTCATTTTGGGCTCAGTTGTGCTGTTTTATTCTCTTACTTGACATCATTTTGTGCCTGTTTTTTTTTGTATTTTGGCAGCATTTGCGGCTTTGTCATGAGGAAACCATAGCACTCATTGTGCTATGGCACTCATTGTGCTATGGCACTCATTGTCAAACTATTGCCCACATTATAATTTTAAATCTTGCCAATAAGTAAACTAAGGAAACAGCTGATCAACTAATTCTATTTCTAATTCAAGTTATCCATAATGGCAAACAGTAGTAGCAATTTTACCAGGATTGTCAATTTTTAAAAAGATGTTAAATACTACAGAAAAAATTGAAATGGATCAAAGAATGTGAAAAGGAAGTTCTCCATAAAGAGATACAAATTTTTCAAAATGAAATTCAGAATGTGTGAGCAAATCTAAAACGAAACTTTTATTAAATAAATCCATCCATCACTAATAACTGGATCATATAGTGAAGTAGGAATTAATGGTCAGGAAGCTTGAGAATCACAGAAAAATGAGTCACACCTTCCCTCTCTATTGGAATTTTTCATATCTAACGAACAGCATCTAAAATGCTATAAAAAAATGTTGTGCATCTATAAATATATAAAACTGATTTCAGAGCTGAGCAAATTATGAGCTTACCTTTTTTCAGCCTCCAATTTGTCCATGCGCTTCCACAGTTTGTTGACTAGGGCTTCTTGCTCCTGTTCTAGAGTGTTTTCTAATTCTATCTGTTGGGACACAAAAATAAGATCATCTAAAATGGCACACATGTGTGCTCGAAACAAGGAACAACATATGAATTGAAGCACATGAGCATTACATGAGAAGTCTACCAAGATGGTTTTAGCTTCCAAATATAATTCATCAGTCATCAACAGACATTCACAATTATCATGATGGTCTCAGCTTTCAAATATAATTCATCAGTTATCAGAAGACATTTGCAATTCAGACACTCGGAGAACTTACTTTTTCCCTGCGAAGAGTCTCAAGGTCATTCTGTTTACTCTGTGTTTCGGTTTCAAGTTTTTCTATCTTGCGCATCAATTTGTTCACTAAGGCTTCTTGCTCCTGTTCGAGGGTTTGTTCCAACTCCACCTTTTCATTTCGGAGCTGCAAGGGAACATTAGATAACAAACACTTCACAAACTGATGAGCTAGTAAATAAACAACATCTGAGGTCCTTCCTTTCACAAAACCCAGCATTTGTTACCTGTCATAAATAATATCGGAAATTTATTTTGATATACTACATAGCTTAGCATTTGCTGCTCTAAATAAAATTTTATATTTTAACCAACTCCAAAAGAGATAATTAGTAGGTCTAATTATTCACTGTAAAGTACTGAAATGGGAAGTATGAAGTACTGAAACAGGAAGTATGAAATACTAAAACAGGAAGTATGAAGTACTAAAACAGGAAGTATGATGTACTAAAACAGGAAGTATGATGTACTAAAACAGGAAGTATGAAGTACTAAAACAGGAAGTATGAAGTACCATAACTAATACACAACAAATGACTGGCCTGAAACAAAGCTCTTATTCATTGCTACTCTTCAAGAAACAACTTATGTACCTATTTGACTGAACATCCAAAGAAGCATCAGCCAGAAGAGTAAAAATCACCCGACTCACCTGAGTGAGTTTCCGAGAGAGATCATTTGTGAGGCATTCTTCTTCTTGCTCATAGTTGAGAGCAAGTGATTCTTTTTCTTTCTTCAGAGTCTGAATTTTCTTCAATAGAGTATTGCTAATATATTCTTCTTCTTGCTCAGCCCGAGCTTGCTGTTGAGATAAAATTTATAATTAGTTCAAATCTAACACATAGAAGCTGCTTAAATTCTACTGTATGCTTTTCCCTTTCATGTCAAAAAGTCCAAAAGTGGCTGCATTTGTAACTATCACTATGAATTGTGCAAATGTGAACAGGTAACTTGTAGGCACCTCACTGCATGACCATCTAAGGTAAAGCAATTCCATCAGGATTGGCCAATCAGAAGGTAGTATTGTAAACAGATGGCTGGATGGTATTTTTCAAACACACTTTAGTCCTATACTCAGTTCAAAAGCAGTCAAATGTAACATAGCCAGAGGTGGGTAGTAGTGCGCTACATGTAGCGGCCGCTACATTTTCATTAGCGGTAGTGGCGCTACAATCTAGTGGATGTAGCGGTAGCGGTAGCAGTAGCGCCCGCTACATATTTAAGTAGCAATACAAGGTTTTGCCGCTACAGCACTACCGCTACATTTTTAG
>VOMN01007658.1:0-19138 GCA_014899125.1 Orchestia grillus
TTAGAGCTACGGTCGACGAGCTGCTAAGTCTGAATTATGAAATGTTGCCACATGCTCCCCATCTCCTGATATATCTCCCACTGATAATCATTTGTTCAAGCATTTCAAACTTTTCATTCGTAATGAAACATTCTTAAATAGGGGAAGTATAATTGAAGCATTTGAAAAGTTTATTCGGGAAAAAATGACCAGTTCTTTGAAGATGGAATATATGCTTTAGAAAACCGATAGGAAAAGGTCATGGAGAAGAAAGGATCATATTTTGATTAAAATAAACACTTTACGACAATTATTTTCTTTCATTTTCAAATGAGATACATTAATGTGAGACAACCTGATATTTATTGTCAAATTCTGTGTAGCATAAGAGTGTTTTTCTAATAGCACATCAAATTCTACCCATCAAAAGAGTTCATTATTAAATATTCAAGTCATTACCAAAATCCTTTCTCCAACCTTACGGCTTACTGCGACGGGAGGTACGTTTAAATGGCTTTCCATATGGTGCGTTTACACGCAATGTTTAAGGCCCAGAATATTTCCTCTCTCATACGTGACAAATTTATTTCCTGCTCACATAAGACTAATAAAAACTGCAAAAAAGAGTTTTGAATTAAAAGCTTTAGCCAAACCAGCTTCCAAAACCAGTTTTTCGCGATTATTTTACCGGGCCCATCTGACAAAGTCATTAAATCGCTGAATTTCCGAGCACGAAAACATTTTTTAGTCTTTGAAAAGCGAAGCAATTCTTGCGCAGCAGGACGGGAGTAAAAAGTTCTAGACAGCGAGGGAGAGCCTAGCCCTCCTGGCGGACCCTGGCTTGCGACAAAGAGCGACAGTCCTTTACTGATGTGCGTTTTGCTGTAATTACGCATTAAGGGTCCAAGCTCAGCGAAATTAGGGGATTAAATTAAACATATATACCCCGGTAATGCGAGACCAGGTAATACAGCAGGCACTTCAAGGGGGAATAGCTGCAATTTTGGGAAGTAGAAGAATTCAAGGAACCTGCAATATTTCAGCCTTATATTTTTACTCTAAGCACGCATCCCTAGAAACCTTGGGCGCGAAGAAAGTAAACTCCTATGGTTTTAGAAGTCATCTGAATGTATCATTAAAAATATCTACGCTAGACTGACTTGAGGAAGCCGTGAAAACTGGACACACTCCGAGCGTTGAAATAAATAATTAGAATAATTGTAGCTTCTGTAAACATTTCTACGGTTAATGCTGAAACCGCGCAAAACCTCCATTTTTAAGAGAAGTCACAATATTAACAGTACTAGTGATGAGTATATGTTGCAGCACTTCAGTGATTTGTTATCTGGCACCGAAAGAAAAGGAGCCATTTGGTATGGATTTTGGACAACGGGAACTCCGTGTACACGATTAAGGTTTCCCCCACAGGATACCCTGCGCGTAAAAACATCAAATTAAGAAAGAAGAGAAAAAAGATGAAGAACAATCAGTGAAGAAGGCATAAAATGAAAAGACAGAAAATGAAGAAAGATTGAAACGCCAAAGTTCTATCTATATGTACCACAGGTAACCTAGCAGTGTCCCAAAAGGGACGCCAGCCCCATAGAATATGATAAAAAATCCTAATTAACAAAGGCAATTAACCCTATTACCTATCTTTTGCCCCTGAGGGGTCAGGACATTAAAAATAACCTTCTTTCGACACATATGAACTGAAACATACGTCGGGATTCTCCTCTAAAGGCTACAAAAAGGAGCTATGCACCATGCGCATACCTCAGCTTATTGCTGGAAACGTCTGCTTCGAACAGACGATAAATGTTTGCAAAACTGTTTCAAACAAATTTTATCGGAGAAAGGGGGCGACATGCCAGGACGTAACATCAATCAATAATAAAATAATAAATAGTTTTAAAACGAGGACTTTAAATCTGAACTAAACCAAAACCTTGATTTGGATGCTATTATTTTCTTGTTCTCAATTGCAACTTTAAGAGGAAACCATTGATTAAATTCTCACAACAAAGATGAAACATCCCCCGAGGTAGTTCGGTACAACGATACTTTGATGTTAGCTCAAAAGGCAAGCGCTGCCCCAAAGCTTCATAGAGAAATAGGACAACGAACTGCCTTTGTTAACCGTTGAAAAGTCTTCTACTCTACTGACTACTGATGCATATAGTTAATGCTTTACGCAGATTAATCCTCCACACATGCACAGAGCTCATGAGAGTGGAAATTTAAAAAATCTCTATAACTTCATCCAATGTTCAAGAGTTCACTGTTTTTTCATGCATTGCACAGATTTTTGACAAGTTGGAAGAATCTTTTTTTGTCGTTGCATCAGTTGCTGATGTGAGCCTGGCCGCCTCCCGTATCATGGATACGCCCACACTTTTTCCTGAGGGGCCTCGTGAAGACCGAATTATCCTCATCAGATAAAGAATTCAAATCACAACCCGTGGCGAGCTGTCGGGCCGTTGCCTGTCCGGTGATGGCAACTTGCACTGCCTTTAATTATGGTCTCGATGATTGAGGTGTCATTCAAACGATCGTAGTGTTTGACTTTTAACGTTTCGAGAATGCGCAATCCCTTTGCTGACTTGATGCAGTGGCTCTTCCTGAGATGCAGTAATGAAATCTAGGAGCATTGTAAGTTCATATTAAAAGAAATTTCCACAGTTACGTTAAGAGTGTATTTTTAAGATCATACTTGCCTTGTGTCGTATGTCTCAGTTGTACACTTATCAGTTAATAGGCATAAACCACAATTACATAAATTTTAAAAAATTATGCACACTCGACGCTTAGTTGGGTAGCCCCAACTAAGCAGACATCCTAAAGGTAGCCCCAAAAACCACTTTACATTTACTCTCATGAATCAAAAACACGCAAGGTGACGAAGAAATTTCGAAGTACATGCTTCTTTGTGAACGATTTTCACGGGCCTGATTATTATATTTTAACATAGAACACAGTCGTATTGTGGATACGTATAAAGTTACTGAGCTCCACCCTCGTGTGCCCGCTCAGTCATCACGGACGCCGCTGGGGAGGGTGTCGGCCAACGCGCTGCAAAAGTGCAGTTGGGGGTGTTGAAGTGAGGCTTCGCACTCAACGTTAAAGAACGAGGAAAACTTGGACGAGAAGCTAATTTTCGAACGAGTTTAAATTACTTATTTGACAGAGCAACATATTGATGAAAAATTTATTATCCGTGTATTTTATTTCATACGGTGTACACAGAAGTTAAGCATTTCAATTAAAGGATTTATTTTGTTTAGTGGCAGTTTATTCACTCCACATATTTCAACGAGTAGACGATCTAGTTATAGTTCTTTTCACATTTAGTTAAAAACTTAATTTGAAAAACTCGAATATTCATTTTTCATCAATGTTACAGATATAGCCTGCCGCTATTTCAAATCGTTTATTCTTCTACTATTGGTTGTACCGAACACAACACTGTGCATGGATGTTATGAACAGGTACAGAATACTCATCAGCTCAAAAATCATCAGCTTATCGCCTTTTGGCATAATATTTCGGAAGAAAATGCACGAGCAAATGAACAAGGAATCTTGATGAAATTAGAGAGAATAAAAAAAGTCTTTTGATTGATGCAATGGTCATCATTGAAACTCAAGTAGTAAAGTCCGTAGACTTTTCCCTTCATGACAAAGTCACAAATTTTGAAATGGAGATGGCGCTCCGCACAGTCAAGGGGATTTACGAACCGCCGCCCCCCTCCCCCTCGTATGGAACGTGATGAAATTTGCTGGTGTCAAGAGCAACACAAGATGTAAAATATTTAAAATTCTGAGAACAACCTTCACTCTGTCAGACGAAACGGTTACGTTGCTGTGTCGTTACAGCTAATACTGTATCGATCGCTTCTGAAACTTACCTCCATAAAAAAATCAATTTATTAGAGCAATGAGCATCTCATACCTTAATTACTGCCTTTTAATATACGTCTTTTTGCAGTTCAAACGGGAGGTTGAACGTTTTAAGAAAGCCGAGCACGGAGAATTCTGCAGCCTTCATAAAGCATTGCAGCAAAATCTGTCCACCGGATAAAAACTCAGAGCAAAAATCCACTAGAGAGTGAAATTTCCTTCCTCATCAAGTCATGAGATGAAAAACTACAGAAAAGATCGTCAATTGATTAAAAGTGCAATAAAAAAAAATAATTTCAAAACAATCTGATCACCGAATATTTGTCACCATTTCAACCCGGACTACGACGCGCANGCGATGGTGGAAACCGCTTCTCACGGCGCGTTAGCTGATAGCCACCTCGACATGGACACGTCGTTGAGAACAGCGATAACGGAGCTTAATTATAAGAACATGTACAGAAATTACAGCGGCGATGAGGGCCTAGATTTGCGTCATGGTGTATACAGCGCTCGACAACGACGGTAATCGAAGTCTTTAATCGACCTGCCGCGGCAGCCCTGTGTAAACTGCGTCTCTATCACTGGGGTCGAACAGTCAGAGGATGGTCACGTAGAGAGATATTCAAATTTACTCCCAGGCGAAAGAGATCGAAGACATTCGGAGTCATATGATGCAGTCATGAACGTATTCAAATACATACGTTGAACGAGGCGTGTTTGTTGTCCTGAGATATTTCAGAACGCTTTTTTGCTCCAGATATTTTTCGAAATTTCTGCCCTCCTCGGTCGTCTGCTCAGCAAAAGTCTGACTAGAGATAATCGGGTTTGAATGAAATTTTCATTCATGATTCAGCAGAACGACCGCGCGACATTCACACACCGTGAATCGTGGCCCGCTCTTAGGCCGTGGACGGGAAAGGCATTCAATCAGGAAAATTGAAGGCGTTTCTCCATAAAACGCAACGTATTCAAGGGACAAAATTCTGGAGCAAAATGGCGACTCCACATCGAACGCAAGCTTTTCTTCGCCTGGCCAGGTTCAGATGAAAGTTTGACTCGTATTTTCTTCGGCCATAACTCTGGAAAGATTTATGTAACTTCAAAGGCCAAAGACCCAAAATTATTTACAATTCAAAATTTTTGAAGCGATGTCCCTTTGCTCTTTAGAGTCAAATCCGATTAGCAATGAGGAATATAAACGATAAATTTTTATCCGTCCTTCATGAATTTCATCAATTCTTGAATCACACCGATAATCTTATATTCTTCAAAATGTCCACGTGTTAATGAAATATTCAGTACACGAGTAGCAGGTATTCCAGAGGGGCACCTTTGTATTGCATTTACGTTCAACGTTTCAAGAAAGCGTCAAAGGAGAGAATTTTTGAAGCTAACTGACTTTACAGATCCAGCTCAGAACACTGATTGGCTTTCGCAAGTCTCGTTTAAGTAGCGTAAGATGTCACTTAAGTAGCGTAAGATGTCACTTTGAACTAGCAGGAACTGCCTAGGCTGCTGCAGCCAGGACTGGAGGCTGCTTTTAATGAGATTATTGTCACACCTGGGCAGGTACGCGAGCGTAGTTTTAAAAAATCACGATAAAATCCCAAGATCATTTGTATCGTTGATTTTATTCTCCCATGATAAAATTAGTTGACTTATACAGGGTGTTCCGGAAAAGAGGTACAAAATTTCACACTTACCAGAAAGTGGCAAACTAAACACTTTTGCCTCTCTGAAACTTTGTGAAAAAAATTTGCTTTCGAGATATTTACTGTTTTATGTTACAATGGAGGAAATTTGAAAACGAAGTTACCCACAACTAATTCATTTACACATTTACTTTAATGAAGTTGTTCAAATTTTCCCCACCCACATCTATGCACTTGTGACATTCACTTAAGGACTACCGGATATTGTGGAAGAGGCCTGGCATTTCAGAAATATCGCCAGACGTCCCTGCAATTCTTGCCACGAGGTCTTCCTATGATTCCACAGATGTTGGCCTTAGTAACATTATCCGGCAGTCCTTAGTCAAAGATATCACAAGTGCATCGATGTGGGGGTGAAAACTCTGAACAGTTTCGTTCAAGTAAATGAGTAATTGAATTATTTGTGAGCAATTTTGTCTACAAATTTCCTCCTTGCAAACATTAAACAGCTAATATCTCAAAAACTAATTTTTTCACAAATTTTCATAGAGGCAAAAGCGTTTAGTTTGCTACTTTCTGGCAGGAGTGTAATTTTGTACCTTTTCTCCGTAACACCCTTTATGTAATGGTTGTAATTATTCTATGCTTTTAAGAACTCAATATTTTTTTCCTGTTTCCGGCTCATTGACAGCGTTTAAAAATAGTTTAAAAGACCAAGAATCCCAAAACGTCAGGTAATACTATTTAGAAACCATCATATTAAAGATAAGAAAAGACTTACATGAAGTAATGAATGCTAAACCACGAGCTACATCGTCGGATAAAGGACTCCAACCTCTCAGTAAAGAACAAGCTACCAAATAGCTGGCCTGCAACAAGTACAGAGCCTCTACGACCGGAATTCACTCCTCTGGCTGGCAAAAGACTGGACGCTGTAAGTTTTTGACCTCATAACCCGCCATTTGAGCCTATTTACCTTATCATAATTAGCCTCTTGTTTGGATGGGAGGCGACCGTAAGGGTCAGACCGCTAGCCACCGACCGTAATGCCCGTCCAGGATGCAAAAGCTGGTCCGTACCACTGATGTTATCGTTTCTAAAATAGCCTCGATGGATTTAAGTCTTCTGCACAATTTGTTGTTCAAAAACACCGAAAGTGATCGTGGTGCCTGTTGAGAACCGGCTTAATTTGGGAATTAATTCTTAAATTTGTGATCAGTTTCATAATCTCATGCAGACACGCACTTCTATCATAGGATGGTTAGAGCGTATATACGACGTCATTTGATGAATTTATTAAGTAACTTCTAACGATTTCTAATCACTCTTTTACTTTATTTAAATATTGTTTAGCCTTTATTACCTGCAAAAACGAATGGCTCGTGATCCATTGTATGAAATCTACACCAAAAATCAAGAGAAGCATAAGTTTTCTTTAAAATTTTCGTTTATGAACATTTATATCCACAGAAATGAGTCGGTATTTTTTAAACTAACATTCCAAAGGTCCATGCTCTACTGACCCATTCAGAACAAAGTTTTCTTGCAGACTATCAGGACACGGTCGGTCAGCACTCGTGATATCAAAAGATATTTGTTTAGGAGTTCATCTCAAGATTTTGACACACTTTCATGAGAAGCCACCGATGTACCTGGAGTTTCTCTCGTGTTTCCACCAGAACTCAGAAAAGAGTCCCGCAGCGGCCGGTCCATTCGCATATTCTATTCTGAATAGGTTTGTTTTCTGGGGCGTGATTCGTAGAATGAAAAAGGAAAATATATTTACTGTTTCCATTCGTCCGAACGTTCAGAAAACCTCTTTCTAGTTCTCAATAGAGCTTCATTTGCATTCAAATAATTTTGCATTCCGGTTCAGGCAATACAACACTTCGAAACAACAGACTCTGAGATCAGCAACTCCCGATTTTCATTTGTTTTTGAATAGTAGATCACCATTTAAATATCTCTAAATGTGTTTATATATTTCTTAATTGCGCAATTCACAACTTTTGTCAATATTCATTCCATTTGCAGTGCGCATTTCCTTCCCGGCTCGAGCTACTCGCTGTCTGAATCAATCCTTTAGAGCAGCGGTCTTCAACCTTTTTCCATTTGCGGTTAGTGGCAAAATAGGTTAGATAAGTTGATGTTTAGATTATAATATAACAGATCCCCCCAAGAAAATGCCGTGTTTAGTAATATTACATGCAAGAAATCAAATAATAATCTAAAAGTGTATTAGTTCACTCAATTGTTCTTACGGAACACATAAGGACAATTAATGCACCATTCTGCTCTCATTGGGAAAAGCAGAGGCATGTGAAGCATGGAGGATCGAAATCATAACGCAAAAAATGATGGTTAACGAATGGTAACAGATATCTATGACGTGGGACTTTAGTATTAGTAGATATGACTCGTACTTTAAGCGGTCACATCTTGTGGGATTGAAAGACATATTTCTTATACAGTTGTCCTTCATATCGGGGTTGAGGCGAGTAAAAGCAGACTTCTGCTTCTGCTTCTTTTTTGAAGTTCATCATATCTGGTCACAGTACAGAAAGCTGAAAAAAGATGAATACATTCAAGAGTCTTCTTTCCGTTCGTTTAAAATCCTAGTTTGCTGATCTATTAAGAATGTGCTAAAAATCAATCTTCCCGACTAAGATATTTGGATTTTTATCCGCCCTCTTAGTTACACCTGCAGTGTTCGAGAATAGTTCAAGTGGAACAGAAGAAAACAAAGTTGGCCGTAAGCAGAGGGCGCGCTTCTATGGCTCGTCGTGCAGTGTCTGGGCTCTGGAGGCGAGGGTGGAGTCCCTGGTGCAGTCTTTTAAACTTTTTAAAATACCAACAACAAGCCCAGAATAATGCGCCGACAAAAATTGCACTCTAATAAAACTTCTAAAAGCGCAGGCCCGCGACTACTTACGTACAGTGGAACATTCAGGGCGAGGAATTTTTAGTCGGGAGGGATTTGCTTTTAGGTTGCGACGGAGCTGCTTATGCTGCGTGTCTTTGGCATTTCAGGTAATATTTAGTGCGTAAAAACAAGCGAGTGCCGTGATGAAGACGTCAGAAATTCTCGAAGGCTCTTACTCACGTCATTCTTAACGATCGTGAATGGTCATTCAAGAGTTAGGAAAATCATTAATTCGTCACTCAAATCCCTCTAGCTTCCTAATTCAACTGTAACTAACGCCCGCTGCAAGTGACAGTGGCACTCTACTGCATTTCTGATTTCGAACCATTTGAGCTGTATAAACTTTAGTAAAGGTTACTAACACACTTCTTAGAACGCCTGCTAGCAGATAACTGCAGCAGAATAAAGGGTAGATCCGATCAGCTGTTCGTCTGACGTAACGCATGGTTTCATGCATTAGATGCGCTTTTGAAGATGAAACAAAGACCATAAAATCTCTCTTTTTGCGAGTCTATGAACGAAGTAAAGCTCAGCTCTTTACCGGAAATTCCCTTCCCAATTTGTTGTAGGGGAGGTGGAGGCCCTGCCAGCCCCACAGGGTCCGACCGTCCGGTGGTGATGATTCGACCCTGCGCCATCTCACGAGCTGCGCAGCGTTGCGTCGTCTGGACCACCACAACAACGAAAATTCACGACACTTGTTGGCGTTCAAGGGAAGCAATTTTCCTCATCGGACATGGGGGCAGTTTCGAGTGTCTCGAACTAATAAAAATATGGAGTGTTAAATGTTGTAAGAGAAATTACCTTTTAAGAAACGAGGAAATTTTACTCAGATCTAATTAATGTTAGTTTAACTGAAATAAAAGTTTGACGGCACACGAGCAGTTTATCAATTCTATCATGAGAAGTATGAAGAGGGCTGGGCACTACAAGCTGCTCTTGGGATGTAGAAGTTTAGTTTTTGCCTAAATATAAAAACCATAACAGAAAGTGGCGTTAACTTAACAACAGAAGCAACAAAGAAGAATAAAAAATCCTGCCAAATTCCGAGTCGTATACCAACTTTTGCCAACCCATCGCTGTCGGAGTACCAACAGCCGATTCAACGTTCTAAATTTCGAGGAAGTAAAGTGCTCTTGGAACCACTAGCACTCACCCTTTCATGCCTCGCACGTACTAAAGATTTCATTGCCTAGTAATATTTACGGTAACACCGTCAGGGACACTCGTCCTAGAAAGCGACTTACCCTAAGCGAAAGAAAAATATTTGTTCATATCTTGTTTAGGGCTGAATTTTCATATCTTTTTTACGTATATTAATTTTCTCTCGAATGAAGACGAGGCACCAAAATCGGCGATGTAATGCGACGTAGATTAGTATGTAACTAACAGTAGACTCGCTCCGCCAAAAATGGCGGGACAAATGATATTAAATTCTTAAGATACCCTCTTATTTACGGTAACTCTGACGTGAAACAATGTGATTTGCAGTATCACTGATACGGACTGCTTTAGGTGACAGTCTCGAAATTACCTTAGGAAAACGGACCTGGGAATTTTCTCCAATCTAAATCTTCAAGAGCGCGACAGACGGACCAATTAACCAACAACTTTTTAGTAGTATACAGAGTGTCTAAAAAAAATTAACCCAATTTGAAATAAATATAACTCAAAAACTATTGAAGTTACAAAACTTTAGAAACTTGCACTTTGGGTTAACTTTTTTTTGAGACACCCTGTATGGGGGGAATAGGGGGATAAGTATCCAACACGTACTAAAGAGCACGTGTTCGAAAAGCATCACAAACCTCTTCCTCGCTGCAATGAAATCAGCGGCACTCGTATCTCAAGCATCATCATTTAATTTGCCTCTAAATTCGGCATGTTCGAACCTCGGCTCCCCTGTAACCGTCTGTCATGCTGGACGAGCTCAATGCTCTGGTTTATTGAGCAATAAATCCCGAGTTATTCAAACGGCGGCCGCCGGCGGCGCTGCAGGCGAGTTTAGTGCTCGTCTCAGCGAGGCCGAAGAATGGCAAACCTCGCGTCCCAACTTAGGGCAGTAACTCATCCAACTTTATTTTCGCACCCTCTGTGGGAAGTTGTTTTCGCTATCCAAATATTTCACTTCAAGAATCGATTGTATATGGGATATAAAAATTCAATTAAATCGCTGACGATTGCATAATGGTCCGACGAAAGAATGCGAGTGTGAAGTAAATCATAGCACGGCGTCTATCGCTTGCTTTTCGGAAGCGATAATTCGAAATTTATGCAGAATACATCCGTCCAGCAACTTATTCGTCAAAGTAACGCGGGGAACTATTACAATAAGCACAATAGCGCGCACGTACGCATCCTCGAACCTCATTTCGGGCTCAGCGCTGGAAAACTCACGGCGGTGACCCAACCCCGCTGCGCGATGGATTGGGCTCAGGTCTGTTTGGCCAGAGACCAAATTTCGAATGTTGCCCAGGCACAGCACGGGATTGTTTTGCACGGTTCCTCCCACGAAGCGAACGATAAGAGCAAATTTATAGGCGTTTGATCTCAGGCACATCTTGCGAGTTGAGAACAAACTCGAGAGGACGGCTCTGAGGATAACGTGAATTATGGACGAGAGCCCGCCGTGTCTGGGAACATCTCGCAACCGCAACTCTGTAATTAGGACGAGTGAGCACCTCCAAGGCTTTGAAAAATTACGATACAACTATTAAATGAGACGTAACAGACCGAGTAGCAGCCTACAGTAGCCAAGTAGCACTAGGTAAATAAAAAGAGTACTGCAACAAAGAACGGTCTCCAGCTGCAAGACTAAAGCACACATGAGAGGCAGTTCTTTTTACTAAAGGTATAAACATAAAATGACCTTGAACTAAATGATTTGACTATGTAAGCATTGATTTTATCCATTCTTGAAAAGCGACTGTTTACGGGTCGAAACAAATATTTTTATTATAGTAAAGAAGAATTAGACTAATCACCGAGGCTAATGAAGATCTCGACGGTATCGCGCAGACTCGCGATTGCTCCATAAAAACGGTCTTCGCCAGCCTCGGGTTAAATGCCCGCTTTTTACGAGTGTCGTTACGCAACAGCTCTCAGGTAAGAAAAGACTGATAAATCAGTTCTGATGACTTCAATGGCGCTGGAGAAAAGAGCGACTCAATCGGAGAGGCAGTTTAGGTGGTCTTGTCTGTCAGAGTAGCTCAGATTTTTTATCGTACCGCAGACAAAACAAAATGAAAAGTAAGACGTAAGTGTATTAATGACCAACTAAAAAACGCTGATTAGACGTTGGTAGACTATATAGAGCAATAAGCTCCCGTAATGGGAGTCCATAATGATCTTGAAAGCTCCATCAAGTCCAGCTTTGTCCAAAATGTCATAATCTGTTCGCCACTCTTCTTTTTAACCGTCCCAGGGGTGGAAGAGACCAAGGCTGAGCATGTGTACTGAGTAAAAAAATAAATGAGAAATTCCTCAGACACAGTACCAGCAGCACTCGGATGAAAGGCTGCCAGCAAGTTTAATAAGCAAATTTTCGCATCCTTTTGAATTAAAGCAGTTCCTCGAAACATGATTCGAAGTAAATTTGATTTACTGCTTTCTGAAGGAACGAAAATATAGAGACGAGAGAATCGTGCTCTCTTAGGATCTTCAACTTAAAATTTTACGATAAGATTTTCGTATCACCCAAGTGCTTGAATTTACGCGTCGTAATAAGCGAACGTGTGTGTGTCCCCATCGTTCTTGTGTTGGTGTTACAAAAATGAGTTCTACATGCAAGAGCAAGTAAGCAGCTTTGAGCAATTGTCTCATAAAGAAGTACGATTACATGCAATGCTGTCGACGCTCTCTGAGCAATTGTCTTGATTAACGCGTCGTTTGGCGACACACTTGCACCTCGAGAAATGGTGTAGTTCCATGGTAGCGGAGTCATAAAATCCAATAACTTTGGTTATAAAAGTGGAGTACAGTAGAAATTCTCATGGGGTATAGGTATGCACATGAACTGAGTAAGATAACTTGTTTTCAAAAACGTAAAGAGCACTCAGACGTGAACAATCCTAAAATATTACGTAAAGAATAACAAGCTGCTCTTGAGAATTCACAAGCACAGAGTTTCAAAGCATGTAACAACACTGGGAAGATATAGCCAACTAGATTTCTATTTGATTTGAAGGCACAAAAATAAAATAAAATTGCATTTCCCTGGATATTGGATGCAAAGCTCATCATAACATATCGCCGGAATCTTCGCTATTCCACTCTTATGAAAAAAACTCATGCATTGCGCAGGCTAGGTCTTGCTCCGAAATCTTTTAGTTTCAGTTTTCAATATTCAATCCGTGGGACAAGCCTTAATCTACTGATATATCCTTTGAAGTCGTTTTAGGGCACTAAAATACTATGCGTATGTACAATCTCGTCCAAAATTAAGGAACAAATATTAAAACTATAAAATTTGTGAAAGATACCAGCTCAATTTTCCTATAATTTTTAACGGAGGTAAACATACACCGTTTTTAAATTTTTAACAGATTTTCAGGTTACTAAAAATAATGTAATAAAGTTAAAAAATAACTTAGCGTCCAAAATTAAAAAACAAATCAATTTTTTATTTTTATTTAAACATTGTCGTCACGACAATTCTGCAATAGATCAAAATATACACATATAGTTTCCTTAAGAGTTATATATATTGTAGTTATTTTGTTGGCTCGAAGACAAATACAGAATAGAAGTGTCTAACACTTTCGAAGGAAATAATTCGAATTAATTTACGAGCGAACAATCTATTCCCTGACAAAAGTTATTTGTCAGCGCTTGCCGACCGCAAGAGAAAATAAACGTGACAAAAAGCCTAAACAACTTTAGCGAGTACTCAAATTACTCAACTCGAAGTAGCTTTTGCAATCTCAAGCCGAGTCCTGAAAAACAGACATTCTGCGCAAACCAGAATTATCTACGCTGCTTAAAAGGCCCAGACTGCATTTCTGAACGCAAAGCTCCCCCTCAAGAACCCAAAGTTTTCGAGCACTCCGATAAAACTGCATTGACGTCTGCAGGAGAAAGGAGGGAGGGGGGAAGGGGCACCATGCGTGAGTGCAGCTCTTAGGGAAACTTGAGGTAAAAGTGCGGTGACCGCGTTGGCAACAACATCAGAGAAGGGACTGGCATAATATATGCGCGTTGGTTTTCGCTCTACAACCCTCACTGCGCGTACGGGACTGACGTTCTTATTTATACCTCACTGTGATCAAAAGGGCTTTATGGAAGTTATAAAAATAAATTGCACTTGGAATTTGTCACGCCTATTTGATATATCTTCAAGCGTTGCTCGAAGTATGGGAAATCAAAGCTTTTGATCTAAATGAATTAATTTTTCGAGAATCCTGAAATTTAGAATTTCCTCGTTTCTAGGGAAGACAATTTCCTGGTATAGGTTAAAAATAAAATTTGTAAGCCCAAATCAGTACGTTGGGAATACACTTCCATGTTCACATAATACTAGACCTTTGAATACCGCTGCAATTTGTGAAGGACGTCAGAAAATTTTATTTTATAATTTTTTTAACCATTCTATATATCTCAAGAGTTCGGTTGCTAAATGTGTTAGGGGTGCTAAAAACACTCTTATATTCGTATTCATAATAATATACTCGATACGAGTCAAAAGCTAAACAGCACACTTAAGAGTCAATACATAATAAGTGGTACGTTTCAAACATAATGTTTTCAAAATAAAAATAAAACAAAAGTTTAGGCTTATATTCTGATTGTTCCGTTCAAAACTAGATCGAATTTGCACACAAATACATAAAATGTGATCGACTGTTCGTCCTATAGTTATTCCATTTAAAAATAGGCTGATCTTGATGAGGTGGATGGTAGTTAAATAAAGCTGTGAGATATATTAACCCAGTAATTAAATACCACAACATGATAAATTTACCGCCCAAGGTGCCCGCACTCTCTCAGAGCTGTCCTAGTCAGGCCATGAAATACAGCGCACGTCGAACGTGCGAGATAACTAAAAGTTCAAGTATGCTTCGTTATATTACGGGATCTTCATGCAGACAAATGACGTCCGTTGCAAATTTCTGAGTCACGATCACTACAGACGGGCAGGCAGCACTCCAGAGATGGGATCATGGAGGCCAGAGTGTGGTCACCGACGACCGTCTCCGCTACGGCCCTAACTTGCCGATGGTGATCGGATTGTGCCAGGTAACCGTCGTTAGAACGGCCACATATCCCACAAACATCAGAACGGTCCCTTCTCGGCGTTCATAACTACACAAGTTTGGTTAGACATTCTTCTGTGACTGACTTAATTCAATGAAACGTCAAGTAACGCATTTAAGAGCGAAGAAAAGCTATCGGCTCAAATAAAAGTCTATGATGATCATAAGTGGGGAAATAACGTGGTTTTTAGAACTAGCTGAGAAATCGTACTCGTATCACTCATGGAATAGTCGATGTCATCATTATCTTTTTGCCTACATCCTTTCGATAAAAATAGGATCACTTACTACGTATTTCTACAGACCTTACCATTATAAGTCCTGTAATATATTACCAACCATTTATAATCACCACTAATTACTTGTTCACGATTAGTGCTACACTCGGCGATCTTTTGTGGGTCATACTAACGTTTTATACTGTTTTTTCCGCAAACATAAATATTGATTCTGCAATTCGAAATCAATACTTCGTAACGCACAAAATGAACTTGACGTTCGAATTTCAAAAATACTTACATTTGTGCTTTTACCACTAGAATACCCTCCTTCAAGAAAAGTCTTTATCAAATATGATCCAGCTTCGAATATTTCTAATTAGCTCGAAAAAAGGAAAATTTCTCGCAGATTTACGAACAAGGCTAACTCTCGAGTTAGAGGGCTCAAACCAGGCACTCATTGGTGAGCTACAAAGGTGAAAGTAGTTGTAGTATTATAGGCTGCAACGCCTCAATGACTCGGACTAAGTCCCACCGAAAGAGAAGGGATCATTTTGTATGGACTTGAGAGAACTGGGAATCTATGCACAAGAAGTGTTCCCATACAGAATCTCTTGCTCAATGAAACAAGTTAGGAAGGAACAGGAAGAAAACAAAGAATGAGCGAAGAAAGGATGGAAATGTAAAATAACCAAAGAGATCTCTAAAAATAGATGTCCCGATGGCCTAACTAGAGCTGAGGTAACCTAACATTGTCCCCCTAGGATGTCAATCCCCATAACATAGGATAGACAGACCGAACTGATCTAACCTTATGGTCTATCATACACCCTCTGAGGGATACAAAGGTAAAACGGAGTCAAAAATAATGTTAAACGATTCTCTTTCTCCTTTTTGCCAAGCTGTTTCAAAACGACATGAATTCCCTAAGGTTGCTTTTGCGAAAAAGTTGACAATGATGGTCGTAGTACTACTGACGTATTTTTAAATCCTTATTCAAATACACCCAGTAAATGAAATTACAATCATTTCATACAACTGTGTTCTGAAAGGAAACGAAAATAAAAACGTCTGTTTCCGTAGATCTTCATCTTAGTTACATCGCGAGAAATTTCCTAGAAAGACTTTCCGTCTTTACCAATATTTCCGCCAAAAAGGGCCTCACAAATCGGTTACTGAATCTTTCTGATGCCAAGCTATTTAGCTCGTGAACGGAAGATATCAGAACTGAATACTCTAGCATCCTTGACACTCTATACGATTCTTTTTCAAACTCAATCGCAGGGCGTGTATGCGTGAGTTTGCGTCACAATTCTTCGATAGAAATTTGCGATTGCTGACCCTGCTGCGGTCTCGGCCAGCTCCTCATGACGTGTGCAAAACGTTCAGGCGACCGCAGAAACTGCGTTTTCTGTGTCTCTACGACTGCTTGTTATGCCGCTCTACAAGATCTCAGAGGTAGATGTCCAAGCTCCTGAGAAAGTTGTCGGCAAAACAAGAAAGTTAGCCATGGTCGAATGCCACGAATTCAAGAAGTTGAGAGCATAACCTTACCCTCGCAGACATCTCGAATAGTTTAGCAAAATGTCCAACATTGTGAGTGATGAGTACACCTATTTTTAAGAAACATCTTCGATATTGGACCATTGAGGCAGGCTGCACAGGACAGCATCTTCATGCTGTGTATTTGAATCTTGATCACGTAAATACGTCATTTTGTTTAGTCAAGGTTTACCCGCCCTACCGATCATGACAGTTGAAAAAGTTGCCGTACTGCTGTAATAAACAGAATAGCTCTCAAATGGATAGAGAAAAGGAGGAGACGGAAAGGAGTCCTTGAAAACGGATTATCCTCACACAACTCAGAATTTAATTCAGGTACACAAGTACTGATGTTCATCACAATGTTGGAAGTATACTTTGAATACTAGTATACTTACGATTAAAAGAGAACAAATACATTGGACCTATTCTCATTTCAGACCTGAGAAATAACAATTGAATGTTTGCCTAATCTTTAGCCTCAAATATATTGAAAGAACGTTTCAAAAAATATTATCACTGCACAACTAGAGTGAACCTGAACTTGTCTCTTTCACTAGTTCGTGCNATACTAAATGGTCCCTACTCTTTCGGTGCGAGATAGTCTTGCGTTGCTGAAGCGCTGCTTTTTCTACTACTACTCATACTCACTAGTTCGTGCTTCATTAGAATTTGAGATACTTATCTAGATCCTCCGAGAGAATCCTTGCCGTGCTGCAAGCACTCGTGAAGTTCGGCAAACAATTGCTTCAGGTTGCTGTAGAAACTAAACTTTTATATGTAGTTCGGCACTACAAAAAGCCGTCACGAAGGCGGTTACTTTACACACAAACTCAGCGATTCAGTTAAGTCTCGAAATTCTAAGCATTAAAAAAACCGAACATAACGGAAAGATTGATCTGAACTCGAAAAGCTGGCAAGATTTGCGTCGGGTCACTACCACTCGGAGGGAGTTGCGTCTGGTGGCGGGATAACAGCGCGATAACGCGGGCCTTCTGGTCGTCTAAAATAAACAAGCGCACCCATACAGCAGCCTCTACACGCACCGCCGCTCAAGTCACTTCGTCTACAATGGAAACAAATCCATACTCTGAATTAGTGAAGCAATATGTAGTTCGAATTCGCTGGATTGTCTCCAGGTCATGCAAGGTAGATTATTTCAAATAAGGCAAACGATTTTTACGTATGTAGTTTCGTTTCAATGAATATATACCGTGCTGAGAAACAATTGACGGAGCATTGGGCGTGTATTATAAATGAGTTAAAATGCTCAAACAACTTTATAGACCATGGGAAATCATGCGAAGTTTTTACAGCGCTTCGAGGAAGGTAAAATAATGTCTGCGAATGGACGAATTATTTTTTCAGCACAGTTAAATTTTTACGAATTGGTAAAACAATGAACGGATCTACAATGTGCTAACGATGTATTGGCTAGTGGAACTCAATCTTTGTAATCTGAATGATTTCCGATAAATAACATTCTGGTAGATGCAAACTAACAATGAAGCGAGCAGCCATGAAATAACTACACTAAAATGAGAGTGTAATCGTCTCAAAGTAATTCTGATATGTGCTAGCGGACGTATCTTCCGGAAGCAGGCGAACAGACGAGGGTATATGAGAGTCGAGATGAAAAGGTTGTTTCATCGCTCTTTTTAGCGATATCTTTCTGATAGAATGATTTTATTAAGCCAATTTCTGCATCAAAAAGTGTTTTTAGCCACACAATCTGGTCTGATGGTCTTCAATCATTACGCAGAGTGTTCCTGGTTAAACTATTCTGACGAGTAAATTATTTTTTCACGGAAAAAAGATGCTTTCGAATATGGTCAGGATACCCTGTAAATGCAAGTGATAAGCAACAAAAAGAAAAAAGTTGTGTTTACGTTCAAAACGAAAATAGCCGAGTATTGAACGAACCAACAAAATTATTCGAAATTCATAGGACCCCTTTATTTCAACTAAAAACTTACTTATCATGGAGTGTTTCAGTGAAAATAGCTTAAGGTAACAAATGACGGACAGGCGTAACTATTTCACAGCAGCTAAGCATTCAGCGTTGAAACTCATTTTTCAGTCATTCATTCGACAGACTATATAAACCGTGATAGACCTTACTTCGAAATATTGTTGCACTTGTTCATTTTGCCAGGTTCCAACTGACAAAGTCGCGGACCGGCTTCACCAGTCACCACTGTAGTACCGCCGAAGTTCACCGCGTAAACACACCTCCACCTACACAACAACACCGACTCTGAGTTCTCAACCCTGACTCTGGCACCACTCAGGGACCAGAGGGCTGCCCGCGTCCGGCAATTTCCCTTTCGGTCCGGAAATGCTCTTGAGCAAGAGCTCGGTGGAAGGAAAAGCCCTTCACGAGAAGAAATGCACTTCGATTCTTTTATTTTTTCTGTTGACCACAGTCACATGGACTACAGCAGCTCGTGAACGCTGTTAGGCTTTTGTTTTGTAAAGTAACAACATCTTGGGTAGCAGACTCCTTTTGATCTACATAGCTCTCAAAGTATGTATTTTTGTAATATGCTGATCTTCACGTGACATTTTTTTAGTAAATTCAATGGTTCCAGCAAAGTCTAATGGAATTTATAAAATAAACCTATAAAAAAATGTTCCGTGACTTTTTTCTTTAAACTGTTAGACGATTTTT
>VOMN01007662.1:0-13742 GCA_014899125.1 Orchestia grillus
GGCAGGCCCGAGAACATTAGGCGCAGTCGAGGCTAATCAACACGTCGCCTCTGCGGTGCATCGGCCACCTGAATATTCATGTGGCTCCCTTGCCGCCGCTGCTGCCGGCCGCCACCCCTGCACGCAGATGCCACCGCTGCCACTTTTCCACAAAGCTGCCACTTCAACACGCAGCTGCCATTCCTACATTCCTACATACAGGTGCCACTCCTGCTAACGGCTGCCACCGTGATATGGCAGTGTTGTCTTTGTGCTGCACTTCTACATCTGACATGCCGCTGCACTACAACTGCACAATTCGGCTGCCACCCCTGCACCTCGTATGCTTCTGCTTTAGCAATGAATTGCTGCTGTAGCAATGAACTGCTGCTCTAGCACTGAACTGTTACTGCAAAATGAACTGCTATTGTAACACTGAACTGCTACTGTAAAACTGAACTGCTACTGCAGCACTGAACTGCTAGTGCATCCATTATTCCTGAATCTCTCTCGTCATGGATCGACCCTTCGTGAATACAATCATGTGTGATGAGCAAATGAAGAAGTGGTCGGACAGTAACACATTGTCGTACAAAGGCTCACCATAAAGGGATTAACTTCCATTTTCCCATCATGAATCCTTCATAGGGCCTGGAGAGGTAGAATCCATCGAATTATGCTAACTAATGTCAAGAATGGGGTAAAAATCAATGTTTTATTGGTGTGAATGTATTAAAAGCGCATTCAGTGCACCTCCAATGATGAGCCTATATTGCACGTAGTCCTCATAATTACCAGGATTTCATTTAACGGACTTTCTAACGAACGCAAAAAAATTAATCCCCGAGATTGTTATTTAATGAGGCTGGTTGCCAATTAGCGGATATTTAGTTTCGGCCAATTGATGCGCGTAAGCTGGTGACGTGGTGGCGGTGTGGTCAGCGGTGGTGTGCAAACCGTCATGCTGAGGGAGCTGAAATTCGCCGGTGTTCCATGCCGCTCTGTTACGCAGGTCTGCTACCTACGATGGAAGCCATCAGGTTCATACGGCAATTCGAAACAAAATTGCGGTGGGAAAAAACTCTAACCGATAGGGACTGCTGCTATATGTCTCGAATTGTTGACCGGAATCGCTTTACAGCAAGGATGGAACTACAGCGAAACGTCAATGATTACTCTTCTCCTGCTATTTGTGAACGAATTCTTCTTATTGAATGAAGCAGAATGGCTCGTAAACGGCCAAGGTTAACAAGATTACTTGTTTAAACTGGGCCAAAGCACAAGCACATCAGACTGTAGAGGAGTGGAGAATTGTCATGTGGTCAGATGCCTCACAATTCTGTCTCTATAGCAATGATGCGCTCTGCTGTGTCCATCGAAGACCTCATGAAGCATCCAACTAAACCTGTGTGCAAGGGGCGATATAATTAGGAAAAGGAGGATAGTTTTGTTCAAGGGTAATTTCAACTACACAGTAAGGGGTTCCTTAGTTGAGGTATCCATCAAACGGAACCAGCATGGCTACGTTGAGCTACTAGATAGCCAAGTTTTTCTAGTTGCAAAGTATCTGAATGAAGAAAGGCATGTTGCTTTTCGTATTTTTAGGATGCCAACGCCCGGGATAATGGACTACAGCTGTCACTCCTGGGCATGACAGCTTCCGAAAATAAGTGAGGCATTTAAATTTGTCAGTTAAGTACCCAGACATAAACCCGATAGAAAATTAGTGGGACCACCTAAAACGACGAGTAAGACATCGAGAACATAGTCCACGTACTGGGATCACAATACGAGATTAGTTGACGCAAGAGTAATTTATAATCGTCCAGGTGTACCTTAAGGCAATTGCAGACTCAATACGCTCAGAATTGCCGATATTATTAGGATTCGTGGAGGTACTGCATCAAATTAACAGCAGATGACTAATTTTTTGTCCGTGGAGTATATAATTGGAAATCGTAGTTGGAGCAGTTTCATAAGTGAAACAGAGAGAAGGCGTCACATGAGCTTTATGATGATGATGTCCTGTCACTGAATTATGCTTTCGATGCTTCCGCAATTCGCACCTGAGATGAAAAATAGAAAAACTCAAAATTACATTTTTTTAAATATAATCCATGATATCTTTCTAAACCTTGCTCGTGTATCTCATTAAACTATTATGTATGTTCATCAACAATTAACTTCATATTTTATTTTCTCAAATATGCAGTTAACAGTACCTTTCGTTTCATATTTTTATGTGACAAAATTATAAGGTACAGTACCGTGCAGAAAGATCAAAGCGATGATAAGAAAAACTTAAAATTTGATATAGCTTTCACTACAAGCATAATTGAAGATGTTATTACGTATAAATAACTTTACCGATGTAAACTAAATATGTTCAACCTATAGAATACGTTCAATCAAGTTCGATAGGGTCATGGTACCAAGTCTATATTACTTGTATACAAAAGATGATCAAAATTTTCAGAACGATGAACACAGTCCCATTAATCTCAACAATTACTTAAACTTTAGGGAAAACATTGTTCAAATTATAAGGTAAGACTTAAGTTATGACCCTTGCAACATGGCTGCCAAATCAGTCAAATCATTAGAAGCGACGAAACTGATGTGAAGTTATATAAGGAAGATAAACTTTCGACAGGTGATATTGCAAAGACTGTGGGAAAGTGTAAGAGAGTTGTTTTCTCTGTATCTTGATAAGCGTTAAGAAAACGAGGTCATGCGAGCTTTTTCTTGGTAGTCCATTAGACGCGGAGGACAGGACAAATAAAAGAACAGGTGAAAGTACTACCACCAGTGTTCTGTGACCACCATCACTACCACGAGCTACTCCACCTCTGTAGAAGAAAAGAAAGTATATAGATGTACAATACTCACACTCACAGTGATCAATTTTCCCGCACAGGCATCAGAACATTCGTTTTAACATAACAAAGCGGACGTTTTAATCCGCCGGGATCTTAGCATTTAGCAAACTTTTCTATGCATCATCAGTACATTTCAAGAAGTGACCCCGAATCAATAGTTCAAATTGAAAATGCTGGAGGATGTCCAATATTTACCTAGACGATATATTGTTCACGGTGCCATCAGCAACTCTTTTTTTCAGGACTTTGATCCAGATTCTAACAACTTTAATCGGAAAGAAATTTAGGGCCCGGGATATTCTGAAGAATTTTTTTACTAGTTTATGACAGTAACTTACACATAAAGTTCAAAAGTAATAAATAGGATAATACAATAAAATAAATTTGTTCTAATGTACTGAATACAATTGAGTAAGTTCGAATGAAATTTTGCTCACTATACTATAGGAAGGGAAACTGGCTCGTGTGTATATTGGAAGGCTTCATTTGAGCACGAGACAGCGCTGTCTCCAAAGAACGAGTCACTTGAAAACTAATGAACGACTGCATTAGGAACTTTTAATGACATTCACCCTGCCAATAAATTACCACCTGACGCCAGAAAATTCTTCTCAGTGCGACGAAGATTTCGTTACTCAAGGAGCATAAATAAAGAAGCTGGAGCGGGGGACACCTGAACGGCGCCAACTTCTGCTAATTAGAAGCATAGGAGCACAGCAGCGGGTACCTCGGGGTGCGGATACAGAGGCATGGTCGCATAACTCGTCTAGATGTCTCCTCACGCCAACTGTTATGTGACCAATTTTTTCTTTAGAACGAAGTGTCAGGTATTTCAACATCTAAATTTATCTCAAACTCACTTGGTAGTGTCTGTGACTAAACGTTTACATAACACATGGTTTCGGAGTTCATGTTGATTTAGAAGTTGCAACATTGATTCAATGATAAGAGTATTTCAATGGAAATAAAAACTGGGGAGACTCACTGAACACATTCTGAAGCCAACTCACGTGGACACATAAACGGTCAAATTTTGTGTGTGCTGCCGATTGCACTTATATCTAGATCTTATCCATCGACTTGACGTAGTAATATTTGTGCTAAAAACCAAGAGAGAGGCGCTACAAATAGTAAATTTTGGTCGAAAATGAGACCCGAAATGTACTGTTGAGTCGTTACTGACGACTGGTTAGAATGACTTGCCTAATCATAATTTTGGTATCGTTTGTTTCTTCGGCTACGCTGCCAATTATTGTAAATTCAAGTGAACCGTATGAATTCCACATTTCAGGTTGTAGTACATTTATTAAATAAAGATACTTCAGCCGGGGGTCTAACAGAGAGACTGAAGGGGCCCTCCCTTCATCAAAATCACCAACATGCTTGTCCTAAACATTGTAATCAGCGAGTGCGTTATTTGTGAAAGAATTTTTGAAGTCATACATCCGTGCGCTGTACCTGGAATTGAATCGACGACGCTCATAATTTAATTCAAGTGATTCTTCTCTTTAAAGTCAGGTAATAGAAGAGATAATGGGGAATGACCTACGGATAACGTTCTTCGCATCCAAATTTTAAATATTAGATGAGCATCAGCTTTTCTCAGTCAAACATATTTATGTAAGTTCCAAGCCCTGAATGCGAACGCAAATTTACTTCTCAACTCCAGAACTGTGAAGCATTATTTCAATGGCTTCAAAATCGGAAGTATTTATTTTTATCCAGATTATATAGATGAAGAATTTCCTATTCAATTAATCATTCGTGGGCAACAATTTCTGAAAAAAGTTAATTACATTCTTGAAAATATCCCGACGGCACTGTTTTGTGCATTCGAAAGAAAATACATTCAATAAATACGTATTGGAAGGCATCACTTCAGAAAATATATAATTCAGAAGCCTATATTCCAGATTGTCTGAATGTTGAGTAACCCTAACCCCTGAAATATTAATGTAAGCCTAACCTATCAAAATAACTACTATGAAAATTCGTACGAAAGTCTCTGGCCTCCCTCGGAATGATGCGTCTCCAAAAGGGATTTCCGTTTAAATTTTAGTAAACAGCTTTTGTTGGTTCCCTATTTGAGAGCTTATGTAACATTGACTATTTAGAGCTCCGCCTAAATGTCCAATTCCTACTTGTTAAGCTGAAAGCTGGATTAGGGGGTGCGAAGGTACACACGGAAACGTCTTCTCTAAAACTGAAATGGCATCAGTAATGACTCTCACGAGGGCTTATGCAGCGGTCATATAATATTAACCGAAAATCATTACCTGCATCAGAAAATATAATGAACATTATGGTTATTCTTGAGTTCTTGCATTGGAAATAATTTGAGGAAATCCGTTTGGATATCGGTTTGGATTCGATCATTTACGTCGAGACGATTGAAGTGTACGAGTATCTCGGGGAGCAGAGCGTGGCCGCAGGAAACACACTATTCTTTGACGAGGTTCCGTCGTAGGCTTCACATCACCGCAACGCACTCGGGTTTTGCTTTTTTTAGAAGAACAATGCGATGGAGACTGGGAAGCACAAAGGACCCATGAGACATTATGCCGCTGGAAAGACTCCGAAAGAAATGGAGCTATTTAAAGATCAAAAGTGGTGCAGATCAATACGTTGGTCTTTGGTCGTCTAATTGGCAGGTGCAGCAGCCGCAGCTCGCACACGCAGGTGTGTGCAGCCCGCATTATCTCACGTAGAACAAAGGTGGAGCGCTACAGGGAAAAATGACGTCGCGCTCCACTCTGTGGTCCACAATGCGGGTTGTGAGGGTAAATTTCTCGTCTGTAAGGAGAGTCTCCGCTCAATTGGTCATTTGTCCTGGACGCGGTGCCGTGACCAAGAGGGGCGTCCTACTGGTCACACACTGACCTCTCTGTCACAGAGGAGGTCACGGAGGTCACAGTAGGATCATTTGGAGGTCTGGTCACCGACTGACCTCTCTGTCACAGAAGTCACGGAGGTTATAGTGAAGTCATTTGGAGGTCTGGTCACAGACTGACCTCTCTGTCACAGAAGTTACCGAGGTCACAGTGAAACCATTTGGAGGTCTGATGAGGGCTGCAACTGGCAGCCTCTCGGTTAAACTTGGAGGCCAAATTTGTCATAGAAGATTTCTTATTCCAACATATTCCGTACTGTCAATGTGTGCAATAGCGATGTGTGTACTATCAGTAGTGCACACGTTGGTACGAACCTCTGAAATAATTCGAAATTATCCAACAAGATGAATCAGAGGCATATAAAAAAAATTACTGTCGGGAGATTCAACTTTTTCCACTGAGAAGCACTGTAAGTTTTTTTTTTAGATTTTAAAACAAAAACAAGACTGAAAAACTGTGCCTTGTATAAAAAACAAGGATAACAAAACTTCGAAGCTCACGTGAATGAAATATTATTAGTCGTATGAAAATAGTCCCGACTTCAGTAATAGTTCGCTTACCTGAAGGTAAACGACTGATTGAGATTACAGGGCTGATTAATGAGCTTCGCCCAGCAAAATAAGCTGCCGGATTGGACGTCTGGTAAGGTGCCGTCGCAGCAGAGACGAGCTCGTACGAGCCGCTGCTGCATTCATTTCAGGTCTTCAGGGAGACGAAAGGAAATTTAATTGAATATGAATAAACATACGTCACGCTGGATCAATAAAAGGCGTATCTAAGGTCTAGCATTATGTCATTGAATTCAATGAAGTTCCAATTCAACATCCACAGATAAGTGTGAAGAATTAAGCAAGGTTCCTGATAACATTGGAACGTTAAAATGGCAGTAAGACAGTTTATTTATAAAGGCATTTTCCTCACTTCATGAATAAAACTGAATTTGTCCCCAAAAATTTTTATCGCTGCTTTTTCACAACACGTTACTAAGTATCGCATAATTAAGTGAGAGGCGTGGACATAAAAAAAAGTATCTCGAAGTCATAAGGTTGAGAATACTTTACATCCTGCGCTTGATTTTTGGTGATCACTGAAACTGAACTTCAGGTTTACTAAACTGAGTATCAAAACATGCCACGTGTAATAAATTTATTTTCAATTATTGTAAATTTATGAAGTTTATTTTAAGCTTTTAACCTAGTCTACATAACCACAACGGTTTCACGGTTTTACAACTCAGATCTTTATATCACAACATGCATGTTTGTTATCGAGCTTGAGCTCCACCATCGTCTTGCATGTGCTGCCAAGACTTCCGTGAAATAACACATGCTCTACCCATCGCCAGTGCTGACTTCATCGGCAGCGTTTTATCACCAAATGATAGCTATAGTACAAGGTGAAAGTTATCGCGTGTTAGTAAGATGAAAACAGGTGCGCTGCATCGAAGCTTATGCTGCGTTGAAAACAAATCGATTGCAGAGTTAATGTCTCCCTTCTAAAGAAGGTGCTCGAATTTTGGTAAATGAGATACTGCTGTGGTTACCTGAGCCATATTTGCCCACCTGAACACCGAAGGTATCCGTGGTATTGTTGTTCAACATCAGTAACTCACATCAGCGCAATATTGTCGGAAATATTAGCACTGAAATTTGAGTCTAGCTTCTGCTAACAGGATTGGGTGTCGAGAGTTCCCCTTATTGTTTACACTCATTCCGGCTGGGAAAAGAACCAAAATGTTCTGGACGATTTTAAATAGTAGCAATGCATTTCTGGGTTGGATTATCTCGGTCCCTCAATTATATTTCCTCTACCTCACAAAAGTTATTTAACTAACCTAACACTCATCACATCATGCCACGGTAGCCACTCTGTCCGAAGTAATTACAACGCTTTTTCGAGAGTATTTCTCCCTAGTTTCATTTTTAGAGATTAAAGAGTCGCATTTTTTTGCGAGACACTCCGGCGTTCGCTGGCCCTCATATTCGAGGGTCTCACGTGTGGCTACGAGGCTCCAGCCTCACGCCTCACTGCTCGTTGCTCGGACACACGGCGAACGAGGGACAAAATTGGTGCATTCTTCGTCACGCGCAACGCGGCGGAAAGGCGGATGCGCCGAACATCCGAGCCAAAAGAGGGATGGTCGGCTGTTGCCTTGTGCTGCTGAGTGGCGATATTGGCTCCATAACTGGCCGTGTTGCAGGTCTGGGTACAGGGGGACACACGCGTGTGTAGTGTGGGCTTGATAGAAGCCGTGTTGCTGGTCTTGGTAGAGGGACACACGCTTGTGTAGTGTGGGCTTGGCAGAAGCCGTGTTGCTGGTGTGAGTGAACTGAGAAAACGAGTTTACTTTCGTTTGACTGATGTTGGACAACATTACGATTTTATTTCAAACGATATAATATCCTTGTAACGTTTGCTATATGGATACATTCTTAAGAAGAGTGATAAAAGTTATAGTACACATCAATGTTTCGCTTCTTCAGGCTCAAAACTGCTGTAACGTCAAGTACCTACTACTGTAGTTGTAGATTATGATTTAAGGCAGGAATTGCATTTAGAAAGTAATAGGTAACACATTCCATTTTTGTCTTAAGATATAGTTATATAGTTGGGGTTTGATAATATGTAGGTACAATATGGAATTTTATAATTAATCATCTATAATCAAATAAGTATAGAACGCAGGTAGACGTGTATCAAAATCGAATAACAATCTTTTAATGCGTTATATACCTTAGAATTGAACAGACTATCATAAACAACGAGTTTCCAAATTACCTTATATTCCTGTAAATAAATGGAAAATAATAACAACTCAGGCCACTCAGTAGCTTAAAAGACTGCATTTTACCTATTTAATCAATTAACGCAAGTCGTACAGATAAAGGGGCCCCTCAATGTTTTATTTCAAATGAGAACAAAGATTGTTGTCTCTCACGCTTGTACGACATAAAGTTACTTGAAATAAGACGAGAACATGCGACGCTGAACTTTGCATGGTCTTCGTTCAGGTACGTCTGAAAATCCCGAAACACTTGGATACCTGAAACCATCATGGGTGAGCCAAACGTTTGTGCTATGGAAGGCGAGGAAAAATATTCCGGATAAGATTGGACATGTTAGAACCTACAATAGAAACATCTATGCATGCTTTCCAAGGCTCCAAACTCAAATGAACGAAGTCAGAATCTCAGGAATTCCAGACGACCAAAGATCTGGACGAATATCTCGCGCAGATCCTCAAGGAGACCTTCAGCTAATTTAACGAGGATGGAAGGCCAATATTTCTTGCATTTTTTTATTTTCGTAGAACTTTTGACTGTAAATCACAACATATTGCTACCAAAGCTCCATTGCTAATGGGCTAGAGACTTGCTCTTAATTGGTGTAGATCATATCTGACAAATTGTTAACAATAAGTTGTGATTGGTGATGGTCAACCATTACTCGTGGATGGAAGTCATAAAGTTCCCTAAGTAGAGTCATGGGTTTGGGCCGCTTTTGTTTTTAAAAGATATTTCTTAATGGTATTGTTGAATCCCCTTCATTCTTTAAATTTATGCTTTCTGCTGATGACAGCATTCTCTGCCCAGCTTTTCTCATTGAGAACTATGTTAAAAATGCTAAAATGGCAAACACGATAGATGAAGAGTTACAAATGGTTTCAATGTGACATAAATTATAAAAAGGCATTAATATCGATAAAATAAAGGTCATACTATTCTCTTACAAGTGAGATGAACATCTCCTATGTATCAAATCGATTATGGTCAAATTGAGGAAACATATTTATCCAAATTTCTGGTAATTATCATCAATAAAAACTAGACTTTCAAAGATCACATCTCATGTATTTGCGCTAAGGTATCGAAATTGATAAGGAATATCAACAGAGTAAAACATATTTAACCAGCAGGAGCTTTGAAAAAATGTACAAATCAGTTCGTTTTTCATAAAATCAGTATCAAATCAGATCAGTACATAAAAGCATAGCATGACTTGTACTAATTAGAGATAAGATTTTACAGACTTAGAACCTTTTTCATTGACTTGCTTTATCGGTTGGATCTTTGTGTAGAAAATTTTCGATGAGGGGAATATTACCGGCTTCCAAAACTTGTGTAAAGATACGTGCATTCATGAGGATAAACTCACTGTAGTGCTCGAGGAAAAATGATTCATGCGAATAAAGGAATACAATATTCCTCCTTTGTTAAGGAATTACAGTACAGGCAAATTAAGGTTTAATTAAACGAAAATGGCATGTTCAGCATTACACACCAGAGTCGTGCACAGTTAGTGCGAGGTCATTATTAATAATTGTCAAGGGCGTAACTGCGGGAAATTGTTGAAACTATGTATTTTCTACTCCGTGCCCAGTAACAACTGAAGCTCAAAATCTTACCTGTCAGACTCAAATATTTCCCAAATATTTGTTCATTCATTTCTCATGTGCACCAGACTCAAATATTTGTTTTTAACGATTTGGTTGCAGGTGGGGGGGCTTTATTAAAAAAAATCCTATAAGTATAGTCATGCTCCAGATGCTGCTTGTTCATAGAGCTTAAATCAACTAATGGGCTTTTCTTATTCGTCTGAAAACGGCATTTTTTAGAAAATTGATGGGAACACGTGTACTGCCACGACGCCAAAGCCCTGGACTTTTACTTCTGGTCTTTATTAGACGTACGTCACCGGCAGACTGGATGTGTTATCCTGTCGTATCCGCCGCCACGCATGAGTCACTTGAGGGCTTTTCGAGAATTAAATTATAGTATGCAGCAGAGGCCAAAGTTTATCGTTTAGGCATTTGCGAGATTCTCGTTATTTTCACTCGTTCGAGATGAATAGTAGTCTTTAAATACCGGGAAAAATATATCAATAATTTTTAGGAAAGTTGAGCGGAATTGCGATGAGTTGATAGACAAGTGCTAAAATTACAGCTAACCATTTCAAAAACTTACCATAAATTCAATTTTAGGTTCTACTGGTAGTGCTCAAGAAACGACGGTAAAATTGTTTCTTATCAGTCATCAAAGTTTCAAAACTGCTAACCGTTAGAAAACAAGAACTCCAACATTGATCACGAGGTATCGGACGCGTGCAGAATCAACGACGGTATAAAAAGGCAGAAATAACAGCTTCTTTTGTTTGCTCGCTTACGATGCTCACGATAACAGTTTCGAGCAACGTCCTTAGAGACCAGAAGCAATTTTTAGGGCCCTCGGCGGGGCAGAGGAGAGCGGAGGCAGGGCCTCGGCGCCGTGAAAGTCGCGCCGGACGATCATCAAACGGCCACAGTTTTATCGCTCGCGACCTTCTCTAACATTATTCACTTAGATCCTTTGATTATTATCCCATTTGCATATCGTATCATTCGACTCCAATGAATTTCGCTCGGAAACCCCGAAATTATTCCGATGGAAATCAATGGGATGGGGTCCGAGCGAAGCATTTAGAAGGGATCGACGGGGACCATCTGCGGCACTAAACATGCATCCCCGGGGTGGGGGTGAGGGTGCTGCCGAGGGTGCACTGAGTGCTGCGGTCCCTGGGGGCGTTAGAATTTTGTATCAATTGCACGCTTACTTCCTTCTTCACGGTCATCATCCAGTGCGCATGAGCAATGAGAAATGAATGAAAGATCTGATCTGATAAGTTTGTGAGCCTGAGATTTAGCTTACTTTAGTGACATTTCCATGGTCAACTAATTGCTCTCTAACTCCATGGGGCTTTACTCTCCTCTCTGTGTGCATAATAGAATGTGCAGTGAGTG
Source organism: Orchestia grillus (assembly GCA_014899125.1). NCBI lineage: Eukaryota > Metazoa > Arthropoda > Malacostraca > Amphipoda > Talitridae > Orchestia > Orchestia grillus. Next base: position 11,526 of record VOMN01007662.1, read on the forward strand.
GGGTTAGCCGCTAAGAATGTAGGTCCTATGAGAACCCAGGAGAATAGTCCACGGCGCATGAAATCGTAGAACTGCATTCGAGATTTCTGTGACTTATTCTATTAAGCCATAGCATCTTCTCGATGTTAAGATGTATGCTGTGAATAAAATACGGCGTCTCAGTTTCATTTTGATCTTACAAGTACCCTCTTCATCAACCATGTTACAAAATCAAAACTTTGCGATAGAGATCAGCTGATATCAACTGTAGTAATTTGGTCTCTTGATTTTTTTCACGATGCCAAACTGACTTAAACTTTGTATTATATTGTATTGACTAGATCGCTGTTTATACTTTGCAGGCTAATTTACAAGCAAATTTTGAGAAGAGTTTTACCAAATAGGAGTCTTTAATGATGCATGCTAGAGCATTTTTAATGATGCACGCTAGAGCGTCTATAATAATGCACCCTAGAGCGTCTTTAATGATGCATGCTAGAGCGTTTTTGATGATGCACGACTCTTTAATGATTCACTAAATTCCACTAGTCATTCAATTTTTGTTCTGTACATGAAATTGTAGTTTTGATTATAGTAAAGTTATCTTCGTGCTTTACCTAGCGAGATGACAATATGATTTGCCAGATGACAAATTACTTTTGCCTATAGTATTATAATTAGCAGAATACGTGGTAAACAAGTATTTTTGTCAAGTTGTCACCAGCGTTTTTGCTCTGAATGCGTCAGAGAAGCGAAAGAGGCTACAAGATAATCAAATGAATGAATCTCACCTCGTGTTAAGTAAGCGTAAATTGTGAGTTAGGATACTAGATAAATTTGAACATTTGGGATAATTTCTAGAGATTCATGACATTATTCACTGTCTATCTATGACAATTGAGTTTTCTCGCTTGAGAAAGGCTTCAGATGAAACGGGCTATTCTATGATATGACGCTACGAAATCTTCCCACGAGAATACGAGTAGCAGAGCTCAGCAATGGCCGCTTTCTGATGGGACCTTAAACAACTCGTTCTCCTCATCCAGGGATACTTATTTATTATAAAAAGAGCAATTTTTCAATACTCAACCACGATGCCAAATTTTAGAATCATTTTATACGGGGGACTTAAGAAATTTAGGGTCTTTGCACGCTTGTAAAAGAAAATCCATTTTTAATAAGACGAGTAATTCATATCTCCTTTGACTAGTGGGTTGATAATTTATAGTTTTATATAAATTATTGATATTATTATTTAAGCTGCAATACTGCATCAAGCGTGCTGATTTATGATTTGGTAATTAAAATTTTAGATATCAATTCACTTGTATACGAGTGATGATGAAACTAGGCTCCCGAACGTTCATAAATAAATATACTTTATCAATTTACTTGGAATGATGTTTGCTGTTAATCAAGTTATTAGCGTGCTATTTTATATTACATTTCTTGCTAACTCAAGGACTCACGTACTGTACGAAAGCAGGCAGATCGATGCAAGCAATTACGTACGAAGAACTTTTCCCGGAAAAAAGCCAATTGACGAACGCTGCATCGTGTTTTGAATAGCCAATTTAGGTGCAAATGTCAGCAAATGAAAATATCGATTAGAATATTGAAAATGTAGATTCAGCTGAAAATATCGAAGCACATATCCGTGCATCGTGCATGATATGGATAACGCGACACACGCAGCGTGCATGATATACAGAAGTATGATGGATTTGCAAAGTGAAGCAAGATTGTTTTAAAAGACGCGCCAGTGAACACTCCAGTGCCGAATATTTACGAAGACTGTATAGATCACTTTGCTGCGGTCTACGGCTGATGCTCTCAGACACGGAACAAATGTGTCTGGAGGTGCGACCGACGGGCTCGACACAATAGGTTCTTGTTACAGTGAACATACTTGTACATTCTTTGTTCAAGTTGGTTCGCATAATGTCCTTCTAGCAGGTGACGGTACTTTGGTGTGTGTGTGTTATTGATGAAATCTGCAATACTCACCTCACAGGTGTCTAATCAGCCAGCCTGGCTTTCCCCAGTTTCCAGAGTCCCCTACCTCCCCACCTCTCCCACTTTTCCCTCCACATCTCCCCCCTCTCCCCACACTCCCCCACCGCCAGGTCAGTAAGCCGACGCACAAATGCCGCTGGGAGCGCGTGGGGCAATTAAAGGGGTTGATGGGGGACAGATTTGTGCGGGGGTCTGGGTGGTGTGGGGACTGTGGGGATGGGG
>VOMN01007668.1:0-20974 GCA_014899125.1 Orchestia grillus
GAAACCGTGCACACGTTTGTCTGTCGGATCTGAGATATTCTAAATATATACTCTTCGTTTAACCCTGTATTGTGGATACTGACTTAACTGCATAGGATCTATTTCTGGATACAGTTTGATTTTGAAAAATTTATTTGACCCAACGGGTCACGGGTTGTCTAGTATTTCATAAATTTATCGACGGGGCAGCGAAAAAGCTCTACCAGACTTGCACTCATGAGGGTACCGTCTCGAGCTCACCACGTTTCCGTGGGGCTTTAACCAGCGGAAGATCAGCGTTACTATCCTTCTCCGGTATCGAGTTATGATAAATTTGAACTAATGAGATCGCCGCTCAAACGCTTCGCCTATAAAAACGGGATCCGGTGCCCGACTGCGCGCTGCCCAGCCCATTAATGTCACCGTAAATTTTGGCATTCAGCCTATTCAGTGGGAGGATAAGATTTCGATGCCGAGATGTGTGTTTAACTCAACAGTTAAACTTAATTTTTTTCGTTTCTTATGATTCCAACTAGCTAGGCTATTTATTCAAAATATTCAACTTTTTACGGAAAAAATCCGCCGCATGTGGATTTTAAAAGGAAACTTCATGGCTATTTGGGACGTTCCATTGCAAGGATCGTATTGCGCTGATTGCCTTCAACCCTCCGCGCCCGCAGTTATTTTTGGAAAGTTGTGGCGATTTTGAAAATTCTGTTCTTACTTAGCAGAGTCCTAATTTACTTCCAAATGAACTCATTGCACGATTCAATGAACACATGCTGGAAAAGTGTTGGAGATCTCCGCGGCAGTTTTTGTGAACAAAATTAACGGGTAATAAAGTACTACGCATTTCAGCGAGCGTTGCAGCTGGTCAGCTGCAGCAAGTCTGCCTTCCTGGTCCCTGACGCACAAAAGGAGCGATGCGAAATCGACCAACTTTGATGAATGAATCGATTAGCGAGTTTTTTTGTCTTGCCAAGTTTTCAGCACAACGCAATCGTCATCTCGACCGCGACTGTAAGCAGCTTATAATTACGAGATTTAAAATCGAATCCGTTGGAGTATGAGAACTCATAGTTCACGGGAACCACTGCCTTCTTGGAGTACACTGGTGTTTGTTTCATGTTATCATTGTTGTACCAGCCGCGAAAAATTTCATTGGCTCAGGAAATGAACGAATAGAGCGAATTTTAGCCAGCTCAAACTGTTTTCAGTCACCAAAAGTTGGCATTCGTTTAGAAAATGCGGTTGTGGACTTCAAGGACTGTAGACTATCCTTTTCATAAAAAAGAAGAGGAAGAATTTTACGAGTCAGGAGAAATCTGTGTCAGACTCTTAAAGAGATGTATATTATTTTAACATCTGAGGTCTTTCTCTGCATTTTCTAAGACTTCCTGAAAAGTTTTCTGTGCTTAATCCAGTGCCTGGAATTATTCATAATTATTAATATTCTATCGCTGGTATTATGGTTACCAAGCAAACGTTCTTAACTGGAACACGGTCAAATTCTTTGTTGCACGAGTACTTCATATCATTTACGTGTAGTCGTCTAGCCAGACCGCTGGGCTTCCCTATTTCCCTGATAGCCATCAGCCTTTTATTACTTTTCCGTAGCTCCCACGATGAGCAGTTGCAGTAAATGAATGCTGCCGAAAGCAATCCCTCGAACGGGACTTCATATCTCGTTAAAATATTTCCCGTATACTTCCTTCTCTTAATTCCCACCGCGTTTGTGCTACGGTCGCCGCATTCCCACCAAAACCGTGCTACGGTCGCCACATTCCCGCCAGGGCCGTGCTACGGTCGCCACATTCCCGTCAAGGCCGTGCTACGGTCGCCGCATTCCCACCAAGGCCGTATTACGGTCGTCGCATTCCCACCATAGCCGTACTACGGTTGCCACCTTTCAGCCGCTGTGCCGTGTGAGTTTGAAGTTTCCTCTTCGCACATCAGCCTGCGTGACGCAGCCCCACTGCTCTACATCAGCGTAATGCCCTCTAACCAGCAGGGAGATGCTTCATCTGCTACTTTTCTCTCGTTCCCTCTAAGTGATGTCCTCTTTTTGCGTCAAAATTGGGCTAGAAATTTCATTCTTTACTGTTCTCTGCGCTGCAAAAACTAGCGTTTTGCGCATGCGTGATGAGGTAGGCATTTTGTTGAGAACACCTCACGAAACAGGAGGATTCTTGGTTCATCCACTAGGTACGTGTGAGGCCTATACATATATGCTGGATGATTCACCTGGCTCTCGTGAAGAAGTTCTCAGCCGCTTCAAGGAATCGACCCTCCTATGAATGTGGGTTTGCTGTCCGTTCCAATCGTTGCTTTCGGTGTTGCTCAGTTAATTGAAGGTCCTTCGCACGATCAGTCGAACTCTGAAGACAGTATCGGAAGACACCCAAATATGAGCATCGGATGGTAAATTTGATCTCATTTCTGGATTCAGGTCGGACGTCAATGGACCGCGCAGGTGAAAATTATAGTTTTAGCCGCCCAAGCGCAGATAATGCATGGGCGTCCAAAATTATAGCTACCCTGGCGAAAGAGCTAGACTGAGTAGTTTTGTTAGCAACGATGACTTTCATTAGTGCGGTTTAATATTCTCGACTGCCACTGCTACACTGATGCCTTTTGTTGACAGCCCTGGACTCATTTTACAATGTTCCATCCCTCAAGAGAGGCTCTGCCATCGTGTAAATGACTTGCTTCTCTTTGTTCGCGTTTGTGTCCGTAATCACTGAAGGGGAAGAAGCCGTGTTGTGTGTCTTTATTTTTTTTCTTATTTATGCGGTAAAGATTTCCATATTTTCACGCAACTTATTTTTGCGGTAATTCCTACGCGATGTTGCTAAAGTGCGTTCAGTTACGAACATTAATTTTTAGTTTTACTTTGTGGTGGAACACAACGCAGCAGCAGAAATGGTTTACAGCTGCGTACCGTAAAGTGGATTCCCAGAAAGTAGAGCGGGAGCTAACATTACGACGGCAAAATTGTGAAGTTAATGAAGTTGTTTACCGCAGAGTTATGTAATTTAAATGCAGTGTATTTTAGAGCTAATAATGTTTATATGTATTTAGAATTATTTTATTAGAGAGACTCGGTCTTTCAGTGGCTGTCAAATTCGTTCGTAAAAAAGTTTAGTTAATTTATCCATCGCAAAAATGTTGGATGTTCGCTGTGAAACGGTACGAAAAGTTATGAAAAAGTATATTCAAGTGGACGACCCGGAATGAACCAGGCCAAGGCAGAAAACATTGCTCGGACTTTGCAAAAGTTGAGATGTAATCCTCGTAGCTCTGCTAGAAAACTGGCCGCAGTAGCAGAGCAACTGTAAGTTGGAATTCAATGCGTTAACTCTTAAAGCAGAACCTTGAAACATTCCCCTGCAAAGCACAAAAAAGGCACTAGCTATCAGCCATTCGTGAAGCAATGAGACTGGACAGCTATCGACACATCCTCAATCATACGGTGCAAGACATGCTGTCCAATTTGGCGTCCTCCTGATAACAAGAAATTTAACGTGCAATCAAGCGTTAATCATCAGAAAGACTAGTGTGAGGCAGGGATGGGTCTGTGGGAGACAGGAGAGAATTAGAGTCATGGATAATATTTACAGCTAGCGTTACATTTCTGACATCTTAAAGGCACGAAAACACTTTCATGACAGATTTTGAACTTTTCAACAAGACTCTGCTTCCATCGTACGGCCCCAAAATTACCCAAAGTTGGATTCAGGTCCACATTCCATCATTCATCAGCAAAGATCAATGGTCCCCTCAGAGTCCGGATCTGAACCCGTTTGATTTTTCGGTGTTATCCGATTCTGCGGATCTCCTCGTGCATCGCTCAATGATCCATGGCGGGGCTGCGTCGAGAATGGGTTCTGATCCCTTAAGATTCAGTGCGTGCTGCTTGTGATGCCCTACGATTACGACTCGAGGATGACGTCAAAAATAAGGGATGCCATACTGACTTAATCTCTTTCTTATTAATGTATTTTTTATTCATAATTTCACGAATTAAAATTTCATTTTCAGTGTTGACAGAACCTGACAAAATCAGTACTGGCATAATTTGGCGCCCCTGTGATATTAATAAAGTAATGTTTTTAATCAAACATAATTACCCACCTGAAGAACGTTAGGGCTGGACAGTAGTCGCAGGGCTGCGGTGCAGAGAACTTCGAGCTGCATTTTATTAGCACCACGGAAGAAAATTTTCAGTAATAACCTATTTTCAAAGTTGCCCTGGTGTGTGTAGAATTTTGGCCATGAAATGATTCATGTGTTTTTGATTGCATTTGGATCACCGGAATTGGATCACAAATCACTGAATATTGCTCCTTCATTTTATAAACGGGAAATAGATTTCTTTTATCACTCATGAATTCCCCCGCAGTTGTACGGTCTATCCGGTGAGCTCCGAGACGTTTTCTACGAGTGGCTCAGTTCCTGATATTTCACGGCGAGATCTCTTGTGTAACCTAAAAATTACGCTAAAAAATAATTTTCTAGCATCAAGCGTTTCAAGTACAGTACTTGCAACACTTTCTTACAACCATTTTTGCATCAATATCATGATTTTAACTCTCACTTTCGAGTGAAAATTTCTCGCGTCTGCTCTTTTGACTTCACAGGACACGAAATCCTTCATCAAATCCGAGCTGTGTACGAGCCTCAAACAAAAAGAAAAGTTTTCTATCATTAGAAGCAGTCGATCGGGGGTTTCACTTCCTATTTTTTCCGAGTCAAGAGAGTGAAGCAACTTTTTCGAGGCCGCCTGACTGGCGCCACCATGCAGCACCTTCACCAGCTCCAGCACTCCTCTTTTTGCTCCTTTTTTGACCGTTAAAAATGACGGCGATAATGAAGGCTGAGACCTGCGTAAATCTCACGCTTTTAAAGAACTTTCGGGTGACTCTCGCGTGCTGTTGTTCTAACTGAAGGATTGTGTTATTCTGCTCGTTATATCCAGTCAGGTGTGCGGGCGTATGGAAGAAAGATTATTGTTCCTGGACTGCACGTAAGTTTTTCGGTTTGTTACTGGACCTTAATGAGGTTCTTTCCGTACGAAGAAGTAGTTCTAAATAGCAAATTAAACAATGTCTCCTTGAGCCCAAAGGGAAACATTCGCATACTAGCTGACTAATTTATTGTTTAATAGCGGGTAAATTTGAATTATGTTGAATTAAGGCTTGAATTTAGATTTTGTATTAAAACGTGAGTTAAAGTTTTGAATATAAAATTTCGAACTAAGACATCGTAAAATTAATAATCACGACTCCATATTTCCCTCCCAAACAGCAATGTATTTAAGGAATTCGTTTAGGGCCTAAATTTTGTGACTTGGACTCGATTTTAAGTTCAGAGCTGGTAGACGCGTCCTGCCTTAATGGCGGGACAAATGATATTGAATACTTTAGATGCCCTCTTATTTACGGTAACTCTGACATGAAATAGTGTTGTTTTCAGTATCACTGATACGGACTGCCTTATCAGACAGTCTTATTAGTTAAGGAATGCGGTCCCGGGTATTTTCTCCGGTCTAAATCCTTAAGAGCGTCATAGAGACACGGACGAAGCAAGCAAGCAGACAAGCAAAGAGACAAGCAGAAAAGCAGACAAGCAGACAAGCAAGCAAGCAAACAAGCAAACGAGCAAGCAATCAGGCAAGCAAGCAGGCAAACAAGCAAGCAAACAGGCAACACTGGGCTTTTATTATATAGCGCGCCGACGGTGAGACGCCTCCGTCTTGTCTTATGCCAGTAAGCACTGGACGATTGCCGAATTTTTATCCTTACGGAGCTTGATTTCTTGTTACACTTTTCTGCTGAAAAGCTCAAAATTTTTTGGAATGAAATGACCATCAGTAAAGAGCGTTTGTAATTAAGATGCAGTGGTAATTAGGAGTATGTTTTTGACTACCAGAAATAATTTCCAGAACAGTTTCTGACATCGTTTGAAAAATATTATTCTTCCTGCAGAAATGTTAAGACTTAATGTTTATATGCGTCGCTGTAAAACGACATGTAAAATTCTGTACAAATGTCACGGGAATGTGTCAATTTTATTCAGAGTGTAAAGTTTATTATGTATAAATTCATTTCTGCATTGGATTCTCAAGGGATATCTTCGTTTTCTTTCAATTTTTTCGTATAAAGCTGGGTAGGTGGATGCAGCAACAGAAATGCCCGTGTAAGGAAGAAGTAGAATATGAAATTCCAGAACATTTTTCCGAGTGGTGTCGGGGAGTCGTTCAACGGCAGAGTAAATCACTCGTAGAAAGAACAGAACTTAGTTCCTTCTTTCTCAAGGCCTCGTGGTGGTTTCTCAGCTACGCGAAATTCCCAATTTCTACCTCTTGATTTCGCAGCAACGCGAAATTCACCCATTTATACCTCCTGGTTTCGCAGCAACGCGAAATTCACCCGTTTATACCTCCTGGTTTCACAGCAACGGGAAATTCACCCGTTTATACCTCCTGGTTTCACAGCAACGGGGAATTCACCCATTTATACCTCCTGGTTTCAGGATAGTCACCTTCCTTCAGTCAAATACTCATTAAAAACAACCTAAAGCCGGAAAGAGCCGCACTCAGTGCATGCGTTTAGCTTTGCTCGAAACTCAAAACGGAAACTAAATTCGATGAGCTAATTGACAACAGTACGTCTATTCTTACCAAGATTAATCAGAAGTTCATATTATACATTCTGGTTCTCATTAAAGGTTTTCAAAGGCGCGAGGAATCGAACCCCACACACCACGTTCATTGTTCAGTCATTTAATTTTGCACTCGCTGTGACATTGCCATGTATGAATATTTCATAGCATAATGAAACATATACGTATATCTATGTCCCTATAAGTAAAATGAATTGGCACTCATCTACTTTGTCGAATTACAAATAAAGTAACGTAATTGTTCAAAGAGTTTCAGAAACTAATGGATACCGTCATAGATTACAAGGAAATAATCCATTATGGACCGCGAGATGATCATTATATGCTGCAAGATAATGTGTACCTCATGCGTGTCACCGCTTTTACTATCAATAGCGACGCTGATGCAGCAAAGTAATGTTAACAATTAGCTACATTTGTGAGGGATGACTTGCACTTCAGCATACATAGTGAAAGGGTTGAATTGCAGTAGAGCTTTTTAATTAAGGACTTTGACTGGGTTTTATCTCAGCTTATACATATATGCGTTTATTAGTAGAAACACTTGCAAATCTTTAAAGAAAATTATTCTAGTGAAAATACTCGTGTTCTAATATGTACATTACTCAGTATGTTCATAACTTAGAAGTTAGTATTCCAGGGCTTCATACGGAAAGAAATTATGTCTCCGGAGCTCATGTCACAACACATATCTTAGGTGTTTACATCTCATGAGTTAATGTCTCAAAAGTTCATATCTCAGGAAGTCGTAACTCAGGAATTCATATCCCAGACTTCATATCTCCGGGACTCATCTCAGGAACTCATATATATTCGCCATTAATATCTTAGGACTTGACATCTTAGGATTTGACATCTCATGACTTGACATCTCAGGACTTGACATCTCAGGACTTGACATCTCAGGACTTGACATCTCAGGAAGCTTGCCGTATAACGACCGTTCTTTCTCCCGCAGCTACGACGCGCGCAACAGCGACTTCGTGGGGGGCAACCGCTGGTACGACGCGTCCGTGCTGGGGCGCCGCGCTTTCTTCCAGTCCTCGGCCTCGGTGCCAGTCCTCAGCATCGACCCTGTGGCCGTAGGCGACCATGGGGATTTCTCCTGCAGGGTCGAGTACATCAAGTCTCCAACCACAACTGAAGCCTTCACGCTCTTCGTTATCAGTAAGTAACATGGTATGTTTATATGTACAGCGTTGATAGATAAGGAAACTTTGCTGTACCTGAGCAGGTATGGAACTGAATTTATCGTTATCTTCTAAAATTGGGCTCGAGTATGACTGGTATAATGATTACCTGAATATCATTGCTTAGCGTCACCATTTGGATTTCTCTGAAATGATTTTTTCGTAAAAAACTGTGATTAAGTCAATGGTCTGAAAACAGTGTNCTTGTGAACCATGGACTGTGGTCAGTGCAATGATACTTGTGAACCAAGGACTGTGGCCAATGCAATGATAAACTTTGTGGAAGGGAGCTATATATGCTTGTGATATACTTTCTTTACAGTTGCAAACATTATACTTCACGGAGTAGATGCCTAGATTTAGTGTCTACACTAGATTTACATATATATAAAACTATATATGTCCTAGTATACTAAATTGTGCTTTTCAGATAACGTTATGATTATTATTTATTATTATAATTATTCTGAAACAATGAGCTCTCTCGGTGGTATGTTTCTTTAACAGCTGTTTTGTTTGTCTGGTTACCGAACGAAGCGTTCATAATTATTCATTAAGCAGTTGTTTCTCCAACGTATAATTATTTCTTTAGAATCAAATTGTAATCCTAAATTCATTGCCCTTTGCTCTGAGGTAGCAATAACACGAAGGGCACGTCTTATTTGGCCGTCCTTACGACCTACATTAGCTCGGATCTGAATAGAATTTCTTCTGATGTCACTTTAGTTTAACGCAAATTCAAGTTTCAGCTTCCCACTGAATTCTATTTTTCGATTGAGCTAATTTGCATTCAACATGTTTTCACAAGTGCCACTGAAGCAGCTTTAGGAGGCGTTGTTGCTCAAGAGCTTAGTGACATGAAAGCATATACGATTGCAATTTAGTTAGCCACTTTATAGTCATAGCGCTAGAAAATAATGGAAAGCTTCTATGATAAAAAACGTTGAGATATTTTAATTACGTGCTAAACATAGGTGCATAGATATACGTATAAATACAGTAAGTGTAGAGCCACAGCTCTAAAACAATCAACATGAAGAGCAATGACGTAGGCCCCGTAGAAATTTATAAAGACTCTGAACTCTGAATGTTGAAGCACAAATTTCTGCACGCTAATTTAAAATTCTTCCTCCTTGGGATCTCATTGGCCATATTTCCGACATTCACGTGACAGCTGCAGTCTCGTCTACGGATTATGTTCACTAAGTCTAGTGTCTGGCGCGCTGTGCTTGCGCTTCAGAGATTATACGGTCGTAAAGGGACATCTACGTCTCCATTGCACAGCCGGCTCTTCCCCATCTTACTTTTTTGGTCGTTAAAACTAGACTCTCTGCATGAGCGTCGCTTCGGCCATGGCAGGTGCAGTTTTCTGGTGTCCGTATTTATCTTCGCTAAATGATAAGTGTGGAGCGCTGCTACGCCTCGAGTGATAAGCGTAAGTGCGTATGCGGAGGTTTGTGAGGTTTACGTCTCTCCAAGCTTGGCTGGGACGCTCGTCAAGGGTATGATTTGGGAGGCGCTTCCCCACATTGGGATCCATGAGGCACCAGCGTCTCTCTTCCTGACTGACGCAATAAATGATTAAACCCTCAAACATAACGTTTTTTTTGCGAGTTTATCAAGGATCGTGGCCGTCGTGCATTAGAATGCGTATTTAACATCAGAAGGATTGTTTTGGAAGGTCTGTCGCAAAATAAATGTCTTCCCTTTTTAAAAACAAATTATTAACGTTGATGAAACCCGCACTGAAGGCCGGCGAGATGGGCTGCTGTGGTGCACAACTTAAGCGTTCAGAATAAATGAGCGAGGGCATTTAGCATGCAGCTAATCAGCTGGTGCTGAGAATGCGTACACTTTTAAATTAATTGCGAGTAAATTCTCGCTTAAATTTCCGCCGGGCTGATCAAAATTAAAAGAATATTAAATGAAGCATTACGGAATGCGCGTTATCGAAATTTGCGAGTCTGTTTTCCCAGGCAAATTAAATTGCGAGTTTTTGAATATTATTGGTTCGTTGTTATTAATTGATTCTTTAAAAAGGAATTCAATAGTAAGACCATTTTTGTTCGTTGATGACGCATATAATTTTCGAGAGCGCGCTTGCGCACGTATTTACAATGCAAACAATGGTGAATGTTGGGACAACGTCCGCCGATCCTGCTAGATTGTGACTCGCTGTTTTACGCCTCAGTGTCGTGAGGCTGATCCTTGCAGTACCCCAACGTCCCCGCTCGGTGACAATGTTTGTATTGACGAAAAGGGAAATTATTGTGCGTTCGAATTTGGTGCAAATGCATCACAAAGCACGCTATTTTGTTATGGCATAGCAGCATTCCGCGTGTTTTGCAAACGGAAGGTCTGTCGTAATGGGATTTGTAATGTAAGTAATGTGATTTCTAATGTAAGTAATGGGATTTGTAATGTAAGTAATGTGATTTGGCCATGCAGTGATCACCATGAATGTTGCTAGGGAACTATACTCTGAGTGAGTAGCAGTTGAGGCTGAGTGAAATGAACATGGTTATTCGTACGGTTATTGTTCAGCTGTTATGAAGGTTCCAGCCAGCTAGGCCAAGTATGACATCGCATCTGTTCAATAACCGCCTTGAGATTTTAAAATGGTGGACAACAGTTTCCGGTGGACTTGTGAGAAAACGTAATCGGAGCCAAAAGTTTCAGTGATTATAATAGGAATTGGAGGATGCGCACTAGTTTGGTGCGACAAGCCAGACCTCAGTTTTTAAGAAGAAGTAAAACTGAGATGCTTTTTCTTCTATACTGAATGCACAATGTTTTCAATTTATTGAATGCTCTGAAATATTTCCCTTACACGATGTTTCTATCAGTAGTTGCGAGAAAATGTTGCACAGCTAGGGGTGAACTTTTAAGGTATCGGTGCGTTACGTGCCAGAACTAAAATTTCTCCCACAAAATTGGATCCATTCTTATATATGTATGAGTAAAGAGATTAAACGTCATTCAGCAGTAGCTATCTGTGGATTTGAACCTAACGGGGGCTGTCAGATTTCATGCGATTTCAGCGTTGTAAAAACTTCTTACCGCTGCGCTGTGTTCCATCATCTAAAGGGTGCATAGTTTGAAGGTGTCTGGCACGTCAAATGAGGCTACTGTATCTTCGTCTCATTGAACGTGGGCGATGGTTCTAAACATATTCATTGCAATTGCAACGGAAAAGGAGAAGTTATTCTTCATCGACGCTTTCCAGCATGGTCTTCATACGCTTCAAAGAGCCCGCATTTCTATTCCAATAAAGCCTTCGCCAGCGCTTCCCAAACGCTCCCTATCACTTCCTTCTGTCGCCACTCAAATGCGTCGATAAAAGTTCAGTATTCCCTTGAGTAGCCATCCCTTAAATAATACGGCTTCTGGAGACGTCATCCAGATACTGGATGAGAATCCAATCTTGCGAGGTGGATCGTAAGCCTGATTGGATTTGGTCTCCAAAACCGCGGGCTAGTCGAGCTTGCAGAAGCTTGCCAATGCTGCGCGCGGGCACTGATGGCTTATCAAAAAAATTTTCGAGCACTAACTCACTGGAAAGTCTTGCCTTCAAGCATCCGTTGAAGACAGCCAAATGAGCGTGAAATAGCTCTAATAGTCCTACGATTTCCTGTGATCTGTCAGGCCGCTGAACGCATGCTGATGGTTTTATTAACGACCTCGGAGCCGTACGATGTTCATCTTGCAGGAGCTTGAAACAAATCAAATTAAATGGCGGTAATACTGAGCGAGAATTGGAAATGTATTAGCTTTAGGTTGGGTGAAAACTGATCGTAATAAATTATTTAGGTCATCTAATTGCCAACTGATATATTGCTGTAGTTTAATTCGTTCTGGATGCTGTAAATTGTGACTTCATTAGAGTAAAAACGCATGTGGGCACTAAGATTCGTTTTTTTTTTAAATTGACCTAGAGAAATAATTCGTGGCTTGAAGATTTGAACAGCTGATACAAATGTTGGCTGACAAAATATGACGGCAATACTTTGCCGCAAATTTCAGTTCCTCTCCACCTTGGTGAGCAGGCTTCGAATTCCGGGAAAAGATTCAATGGTGTTCCACAACACAGCGTTAAGTGCGAGGAAGACTCAAACATCAAACCGTCATTTCATTGATTTTGGTTGTTCTGCAGCCCTCCATGAAAAAATTACGTTTTTTAACTGGCACTATTACCACAACAGATCCCTGTTAAAGTAGGGTTCTGGGGATAGCTTGAACTTCAAGATGGAACTCGTTGAATTGTACAAGATTATAAAGTTCCATTTTCTCTTCTTTTTGGGTAAAAAACATAATTTCTCATTTCTTTGTAGCTAAACAAAAATTCGTAGAGGTATAACTTAGCTTCTGTGGTCAGGTGAATAAATTTCCAAGTTTACCTTTCTTCAGTGCATTACCAGTAATAAATTAAACCCTAGTTTAATTCAAAAATAAAATTTTATAGGAGTATGGACCATTTCCTAATGTTTAGCGAAGGAAGAGTTTGAATATAACACTTGATTGTCCGGAAAGAAAATTATGTCACACGCTGATGCACCAGAAATTTGATGGTTGTGATGTTTTTTATTGCAAATACGTTGAAAATTTGCCCTCTGTTTCAATCCACCGTCCGCACAGACTGCACCTGCATGCGTTCGATCGTCGTGAATTCATTTATCGGACACGACACGCTTTTCAAATTTAAAATCTCCAAAGGTTCAAATCCAAAGTCCGTCCTAGCGAACTGTCCCACGATGCGGCTTATTTCGAAGCTATGAATGGGCAGGATTGCGTAATGAAACCGGGATATCGCTTCGCCATTTTCTTTCGAATTACCGTTTTTTTCTTTCGAATTACCGCGTCCAAGAGACCACCCAACAACACCCCCTCAGTTTCGCCCTGTAGAGTGGCTCTGGTGGCCACCAGCTCGCGGCAACTCTATATCATTTCGGAAACTTTTCGCCTCGGAATTTTCATCTAATTTACGTTGGCCTGATGTCGTTCACCTGCGTCATAACTTGTCGTAATTGTGTTTCCGAAGGCTCCCGAACGGGTCAATAGAATTACGTTCCGTGGTTGCGGTGACCGTAAAAATCTTCATGACTTATTTTTCCGTTGTTTTGGTGCCACTCAGACTTGAACGTCATGGAAGATAACATTTTTTCGAGCAAACCTTGTTAAATAATTAAAAAAATTGTTCTTTCCATTACCTTCGAATTGTTTAAGCAATAATAAACGTGGCAGCTTTTAGGAATAATATTTCACGCTTGCTTGGACAGCAAAAGACTATGTGATGTATTGACACCCTTTTTAAACCTTCCATTTGGTCCATTTCCGTCCTCCCGACTGCCCAAAAGAACTTCAGCTCAGTCCATTTGAGAATTGCGCCTTAAAAGAACGTTCCTCGCAGTTCCTCGGCTGCTGAGAAAGCAAAAGCACGACTTACGGACATCGCTTTTACTCATAAAATTCCATACATTACAGTTCGTTTCAGAGCAAAAGCACGACGTACAGACATCCTTTTACGCCTAAAATCTTGCCGATTTCCGTTCATTCCAAATCGGAAGAGCCGCTAGCGGACATCATTTTTACGCTTGAAATTCGTCTTTTTCAGTTCCGCCGGGCCCCCCTTCGATCACGTGGAACTCGCGGCCGGTGGTGGAGGCTGTGGGGCCCCTTCAGGAGGGCCAGCATGCAGAGCTTGTGTGCACCTCGGTGGGGGGACGCCCTCCCCCCTCTGTGTCCTGGTGGAAGGGCGACCAGAAAATTGGTGCGCGCGAGGAGGTGGGGGTATCGGGGGGTGGAGTGGTCGAAGTCACATCAAAAATTCGAGTTTTCGGAGGGCGGGAGCTGGCGTTCGTCCCCCTGAAGTGTCTGGCGCAGCTGCATCCCCGGGGGGACATTGCCATCCCCCCCAGGGTCGCCTCTGTGTCCCTCAACGTCACGTGTGAGTACTCTGATGATGGTTAGCACTTATCTAGTGCTTATTCCCTAAAAATCATTTGGATCCAATTCCCAACAGAGGCTTTTGAACTACTGTATGAAAGTTACGGATGAAAATAAATTAGCTTACCATTTACTGAACATGGTTCGCTCCGCACAATAATTGCGGCTTAAGTTGCTGTGGTATACCTACATTAGATTTGTTTAATGTCAATTCATATGACTGACAAGTTGGAATACCTCGTATTCTAACTCGTACTTCAAGTACAACTATACTTGCTACTTTAGGTACTTATCTAAAGTGCATGTGTGGAAGTCATAAATTACGACAGCATTCCCTGATGTATCAAGTTGAGAATTTACTGATATAACCTCGGTATACTGATACAACCTCAGTATAGAACGAGAACCTCTTTTTGGGAGAGAGAGAATCGATCATTTCACATGTTGAACTACATAGGTTCCTGTATAATATGAAACTCATAGGAATAAATTCTATATCATAAAAGCATAATCTATATATTGAACGAATTCTTAATTATAAAGGAACGCTAAATGATTCAGACATTCTTACCCTAATATATTGCAACAAACCGTTCGAATTTCAACCCTGACACCGTTTGGGTTCCAGTGCCCCCTCTGGAGGTGCGCATCAGGGGGGGCGAGCACCCAGCCAACGAGGGGTCCTCAGTGCGCCTGGTGTGCGTCACGTCGGGGTCCCACCCCCCCGCCGTGGTCACCTGGTGGAAGGGGGGGAGTCTCATCACCAGCGTCACCCAAACTGTAAGTCGGGGGCTGGCAAGTGTCAGGGTGGGGTCGATATCAGTCCAAGAAGTAAGGTATAATATCTGTTTAGTATAATACGAAAACTCTGGTCGTCTTGCTTGTTTGCTTGCTTGAAACCGTGCTCACGTTTGTCTGTCGGATCTGAGATATTCGAAATTTATACTCTTCGTTTAATTCTGTATTGTGGATACCGACTTAACTGGATAGGATATATTTCTGGCTACGCTTTGTTTTTGATAAATTTTATTTGACCCAAAGGGGTCACAAATAGTCTAGTATCTATCTATATCTCACTTACTCAGATCATCTCATTTACTTGTTATCGTACTTGCTTGCTTGTTATTGTGCTTGCTTGTTGGTTTGTAACTGCGCACACTCTTCACGAATAACATAAGGCGGAAATTTATGATACTCGTCTCTCATTACATAAATAAGGATTTAAATATCTTATCTTTATTTAAGCAAATAGGTGACGTTGGGATTCATATATCAAAAAAGTTTTAAAACTCTTCAGCTGGAGTATTAGTTTGATTACCCAAACTTTTTTGCGAGCAGCGTTCTCAAAGGAAAGAGTCGGATGAACTTTAGACATACAGTATCTACATTTGGTCCTTTAATGAGAGGTTCAACTGTATACAAAAGCTTGAAGTACGTCCCTGCTTTTCTTCAGTGCAGGAATAAAATACTAAGTTACACGTACACATCATAAAGTTTGTTTCGCCACGCCAGCAATGACTATTTTTATGTTGTTCACGTTTTTCTAAGCGATAAGCAGAGAGCAGTGAAGCATTCTGTTGGAAATATTTGCTGTTCGGAAAGAAGCATCTAACACCTATACAGCTGCGGAGATGGGAATTCTTATTTCTTTAATTTTCTTATCTGTTCCTCGCTTATTTCCATCCATGTTTGATCATCGTGTGATCACTCTTTTCATGCAAAATATAATCCTACTACCTATTTTAATTAACCGTATGGAGAACATCGTTATTGGTATCACTCATCACTTTTCTTCATTGGCGAATAAACAACGGTCGTTGCATATTTAAGTTTAGGTGTTCACTTCAATTTAATTTCATCGTTGCACCTTAAAACAGAATTGTAACGGCGTGTTCCAGTCAGACAGTAGTTCACATCATCATCTGTTAAATGACGTTCTTGTCTTCTCTTCAAGGAAGTGCAAGGTACGCGAACGTCAGCGTAGCTGTATATTACCGTCAGTTAATTGTAATTATACAAGACGGCACTCCTGATCACACGGCTCCAAGGGTCGTAACTCTGTTACGTAATGAACATTCCGCCTTCAAATCTCGACACACAAGCTTAGGACGGAACCTGCGCTTCAGGAGTTCGAATTAGCGTCGTGAATCATAGCTCCAGGCGCGTGGCTTCGACCGACATTTTGTGTCTCCAATCTGACGACTCGAGAGAGGAGAGAAAGAGAGAGGAGGAAGAGAGGAAAGAAAGAGAGAGGAGGAAGAGAGAGAAAGAGAGAGGAGGAAGAGGGAGAGCTTAGTGAATAACCATGAATTGAAAATGCGATTTTAGCTTCGGTCCGACGTACATAAATTCTGCCGTATCTTTAGCCAATAAATCAGAGACAATATCCTTCGCGCTGCACACGCAGTATTACTCAAGTCATCAGGCTTTTCAGTATACAGTCAATTAAGCAATTTATGCGTAGGAATCGTATGTCAGTTTCCTGCGACAAAGCAATCATGTTTAAATTTCAGCAGAGTTCATATACATTATCTTTTATCCATGACATTGGGGGTATCATGTTACTGATATCGGCACGCTCAAATCTTTTTACCAATATTCTGTCACTCGCTTGAATTTTTTATTAAATCTATGCATACAAAGTCATTTTTAATTATGTCGGAAGTTTTCACCAATGTGTCCGGAAATTTTCGAAAGACCCATTGCCGGGTCCCTCGTTCAGAGCGCTAGATCGGCTCCAGCACACAACTGCTCTGCAGTCGTCCCGTGCATAGAGCGGCATCAACTAGAGGGAGCATCAAATTGCATAGAAAATATTTGTGTCACAAGAAGCAAATAGAGCGTGTTTTAGGAAGTAAATATGGAGGTAAAGCGGCTGCTTGCGGGACTTGTCTAGGGGGACCACAGTGTCTGTACACACCAACTTTTCACAAAATTTTATTTCTTCTCGTCCCTAGCGACTAAAGACGCCGTCTTCCCCTGTCGTGTGTAGCTCATTCCGAGGCATGGAATTTAAAACGTGATAAAGTTACGCAGTTTTTCTACGGTCTTGAAGATGATCCTTAAGTGGCATGTTCCTTCCGCACCTCATTCGCTATACTCGCATGAATGAATCCAAATAATCATAAACCCTCATTTTTAATACAGTCGTCTTCGTTTAATGCAAGCTTTGATAGTAAAATTCTTCCCGTTTTATCACTATAGTCTCGTAAATTAGCGCATACAGATTTATTATCTCTTGGGATCAATTTAGTGTCGCAATACGAAGAGATTTGAATTCTCCAATCCCTCGACTGTTCTGTTTTGTTCAGTTTTTTGGACGAGCTGAACACCTTGCGTCACATTCTGGTATTTCATAGGAATTTTTTTTCGTTGGACCAGCACCAAGAACATTCATCGTAAAATCCGTTCTCCAAGAATTCCAACATCAACGTTACGGCTTTTCGTTTCACGGTAGTTTTTAATGCCGCCTTTGCTGACGCGTTACCCAAAATCGTTCTCCTTGCCCGAAAACACGAGCTTAAAAGCTCTTTAGCAGCGGCGCTGCTCTACTCGTGTTCAGCCAGTAACGCCTTCACATATCTGGCTAAAACTCAACCAAAACTCCATCACAAGGGCACCAAAACTGACAGTTAACTCGCATGCTTCGGCATGGAGCTCATTTACTGGAGGCCATAGCCTCCTGCAGTGACCCAAAACAGGGTAGAGGTTACAATGAAACCATTGGCGCTGAACATTTTACCAGCCTATATACCCTTAGCTCAGACCTCATTTATCTCCAGCCCCGCGTTTGCGCCTCGTCAGTCTCATTTGTTTCTGTCATCAGGCTCGCAATAAACCTGGTGTTTTTGCGCCTTCCTTTTCCAGAGGACCAGGAGCGCTTGCAGTGTGAATGCTGAGTGTCTTTTGATGCATGAAACTTTTTTGAGGCACATGCGTAATGCGCGGCCGCACTTTAACGAATCGAGTTTTCTCAGAGAATGTGGAGTTTCAGCTGCCTTGATCTATCACGCTCGCAAATCTCAGAGTCGGCCGTGAGAATTACGTCCGTGAGAATTACATCCGTCTGCTGTGCTTTTTAGTGAGCATCGAAAGAGATATGCTTGCTTCGGAGGGACGCCATCCATTGCAAGGCGTGGGCGTCCAGTGTCCGCATCATAAAGCCATGCTAATTAGGGTTATTTTATGGACCTGGCAGTAAGAGGTTGGGGGAGAACAAAGAACCAAAAAGAATTTAGAGGCGAAAACTGCATTTGTTGTGAGACTTTCACCGAGGCGGGAAATTTGATGATCCAATGTGCCATTAGAATGCAGCTTCATGCAGTGAAAGAAAATGTCCACTCTCGAGAAGTAGAGTCTCGTAAACTGCAGTAAGAAAAAGGGGTCAGGAGACGAGGGGAAAGCATTAATAAGCCGCTACTTTACTGTGTGAATGATCCTCAGCCTCGTCCCCTGAGGGGGCATAGCATAGGCCACAGGCTATAGGATTAGATTACTTAAGTTTGTCTAGCTTATGGTATGGGGACTGGCATCCCCAGGGGGCACGGTCAACTTAGCTTCAGTTAGGTCTTCAGGAATTCTATCTTTCGTTCCCACTTTGCTTCTTTCCGTTTTCATGTCTTCTTCTATGATTATTCTTTATCTCTTCTTCCTCTTCTTTCATACCTTGTTGTTTCCATGAGCCGAGAATTCTGTGTGAGAACACACCTGTGCATAGATTCCACGTTTTCTAAAGTCCATACGAAATGGTCCCTCGTTTCCGCTCTCTTTGAATCCCATTTCATGTGGGTAGGGAGCTTCAAAATCACTAATAATAATAATAATAATAAAATAACTAATAATAAAATTTAATCGTCCTGGTAAATTCTTTAACTCCAGTGTAACTCGTCTAGTTGTTCGTGTGTCACCGGTTGTATGAATTACCAGAGTATGTCAAACTAAACTGCTCGGACTGTAAAATTATGTAACTAATTCCTCATGCTTTATTTTCGTTTTTTTGTATTCTAGTTAAGCTAGGAAATTTCAGACAATATTTACAATTGTTTCACTTTAACTCGACATACGATTTCTATTCCGTGATTTTTGCAAGTAAATGATAAGTAAAAAGTATTCAACTATTTTGAAGATATTAAAAAGTGTAAGTAAATCATAGTGAGTACTTAGATGAGTCGGAATTACATTTATAAGAAGGGAATCTGGGTGATATTGTTCGTTAATATTTGCCTACTAAATTTACTCACAAAATGACAGCCATCTATAAGGCTTTGGAATTCATGATTAAACTCATTGCATTCATACTATTAGAATAATGATGGAAACAATACTTTTAAAAGATAGTTTTTGTTATTACACTGTCACTTCATAAAACTAAACCTTTCTGCTACAACCTAGCATAATACGTCATTGTATTCAATTTTAATAATCCATATTGCAAATTAAATTATAAAAAACAACCATTGTTCCCGTCGTATCTGTGCTAAGAAATACCTCACGCAGTCCCCTTTCTATGTGGACTATAACAATACAGATGTTCCTAACATAGTACTCTAGATCTGTTCCTGTAAACAACCGCTCTACAGTCGTCACCCGCATGGAGCGCTAGATCAGTTCCAGCAAACATCAACTCTTTCTTCTCATTGGCTTCTTATAACCCGCTCCATTTGCTTATTATGACACAAATATTTGTCATGCTATATAGTCCTTACTCATCTAGTGGTACTGCTCATGCTGGGACATGAAAATCGAGCTTGACACGAAAATCTAGGCAATGTCCACGCGCGTCAACAACATGATTCATGATTTTTTCTACTGCCGTATCTTTTTCTTAGTGGTGTGTACGAACATGTTTACGATGCGAATTGTGGCTGCATAGTAAACCGCTCATATATCAAGGTTTTATGGGACCAAGGAGGGCTCCACGCTGTGCTGGAAGCTGCTTTGTGAACAGAGGGCACCTATATAGAACGCCAAAAACTATGGGTTACCAAATATTTTATTTCAAAAAATATTTACACCTTCACATAGCCAACGCCTTGAATTTGCGGTGTGGTTTGGCACTTCTCTGGAAACTATTTTCCATGGAAACCTGTGAATTCTAAATACACCTATGCTCACCAAACACAATTAATAAAAATAGTTTAATTACCATTATAGTTTTGTTTCAAAGTCTCGTCATTGAAATTGTGTAACGTGAAAGCATCATGAAAGCAAAAACCTAATGTTTGAAACGTACGTTGCTGAATGACTGTTCTGCTTTATGAATTGCAAATGCAACGTAGGAATGGTAAAAAGAAGCATGATATCAAAGCTTGCGGAAATTGCCTTTGAATAAGTTTTCTCCTGCATACTTTTGTGCAAGAAGTGCACTGCACCTCAGTTCAGACGCGTTAATAAAAGTTAAGTGAACACGCTCTACGAAATGAAATGAAGTGAAGTGAAATGAAGTGAACACGCTCTGGGTAGTGAAATGAAGCGAAGTGAAGTGAAATGAAATGAAGTGAATACGCTCTGCGTAGTGAAATGAAGGTAAGTGAAGTGAAATGAACACACTATGCGTAGTGAAATGAAGTGAACACACTCTGCATAGGCACCGACTAACCGCATTCGATTTCGCAGTCCCACAACCGTGGAAGACAATTTCTCGTCAGAATCAACACCTTACAAATCAAAGGCGATTATTAGCGTAAATGCGGTGATAATATCAGCCATCGCACCTTTTAAAACACCATAAAACGTTCTTTTATGGCAAAGATCCTCAGCGGTCCTAATGGTCGCACACCTGCAGCCCTATATTGTACCTGATGTTCATAGCGTGACTGATGTTGAACACCGGAATGTTCCCGTGAAATGAACACCAACCTGCACTGAATACGATGTCTGCAAAATGTACAGTGCGAAAGTTTCACTAATGGGTTGAAATGACGAAATATTTCGCTAAAAATATCAGTTGAATTCAATTAAGAAACATGTACCAATAAGAAAATAATAGTAATGGTGATGCGAGTCGTACAGTGCAGTGACTACCACAGCAACGGGAAGTACGAGTACCATAAAATTAGCGCCGTGCATTACAGTCAATCATTTTACTCATCACTTGATCAAAAAAAGGATGTCATTTGGGAAATTTCCGGCAGGGAACCTGCCCACCTTGATGCCGTTTTTTGTGCGGATGCCAATTC
>VOMN01007669.1:0-17215 GCA_014899125.1 Orchestia grillus
TGATAATAGCGCACATCGGAGCTACGTTCTCTTAGCTGGACTTGTGCTACCAGCTGATCGCTGTGACCTCGTAACAAGTTTTGATAATGCGCCCCCAGGTTTTCAAGATATTATATACACGTATATGTATAAAATAAGTAAAGGAAGGGGAAATGGCTACATTTTATTTTCATGGATGGCTCAGGAATTTGTTAGTTTTTTTATAGGACAAGATCATTCAGAAATACTGGTCAATTGTTCATGTGTTCTTCCGATATTGAGAGCCTTTTACAAATGTATCTTTTTAGATTGAATTTTTTGCTTGCACTGCAATAACTATTTTTTTTATTTTTATTTTTTTTGGACTTCTTATGATTCGCTTCACGGCACTGCAAGAGCGAATGTGTTCTAGATGGTGAGCTTCTGTTCGATTCCCTGTGAATATGCGATAAGACTGGCTCTTGTCTGGCATGTATGAGGCGTCGAATTTACTGCGCAAAGCAAGTGTAAGTCTGTGTCTGGTTCCATTCGTTTCGTTGGGATGCATTTTTTCAAGGCTGCTATTACTTTTTCTTTTAGGGTCATGTAACATTTTTGTGCGTTCTTATTCCTCATAATTTCTTCAAAGGAACATCTGCTAAGCTCCTCTTTTACTTAATCAAAGCTCGCTCGTGAGTAATCTAGGATGCCTTTACGTCGCTCCTAGAATGAGAACAATGAACTAACAGCGCAAACTAAATCCCGTGATGGTCGCTCATTTTACCAGTAACCTCAATGCCTCGTACTCGTAGGTCAGGGTCGTGATGACAAGATCTAGGATATTATTCTGACTTGTTGGCTCGAGGGCATGCCGTTGAAGGAAATTTGCTTTCAGTTGATTCACTAAAAGTAGCCCACAAGCAGAGTTTTATCGGGAGTACAGGGGGATTTTTAATGACAGGATCAAGAAAATCTATAGTCAGTTTTGAAATAATCAAAGGATTTTGAAAAACTGAAGCGTTACAGAATCCTGAGACTTGCAAATTTTATTTTAATTTCTTTTTCAAGACGTTATTTTTCGTGTGCGTAGACTGTTCATTACGGCAATGCTGAGTTCTGGTCCAATTCCCCCCATTTCTACCTCGAGTTGATGTAGATCTGTCGACTTATTATGGTTAACTCTTCCCTTTAAGTAACCCACAATGATACAATATGAAATAAAACTGGCATGTCTCTTAGTTCTGTAGAAGGTTAGATTTCAAAAATCCTGTCGATATATTAGGAGTTCAAAAATATTATTTTTTTGGTTCCATGATTAAAAATCCTCCTGTAGTTAGAATATCGAGTCAATCATCGAGTCCATGATTATCAGCTGCTGACTGGCAGGATTTTTATAAACGACTTCAATTTTGATGGCCGTTCTTTGTCGCGGGTGGATTGTGAGATGTAGTGGCTCAGTTCTTTGGGTTACCAGTTTCCTTTTCAATTGTGGCTGCAGAATTTCCTTCATGTAAATTGTAGGGCCACCACCCCTCCTGCTGTGAGAGGGTTCGCCAACGTTATGGTACACGCGTCCTTTTAGTGGAACTTCCCTTGGGAGATGTCATCCGCATATATTTAACCTAATTTTTGTTGGTTTTGATGACTCTGACAGGGAATTGAACTTTCAATAATTAAAAATTAACATTTATACACTAATTTCTTTTTGAGCACGATATTGTTTATTCCTGAACTTCGAAGGACTGAAGGACTGGTGTTTATGCATTTTTAAAACATTAAGTTAAAAATTTATGTCGTATAGTGTGAATGCGAGTTTTTGAAAAGGGACTCGCATACATACATGTCATCGTGGTCTATAACGAATCAACCCTCTACGTTCTACCGAGACACTTCAGGGTAGGATTAATTTTTGCATTGTATGTATTAACAAACATTCACTTTTTCTCAACTAGAGAACTATCAGTACTGTCTTGGAACACCAGATAAAATGTGGCACTACGCCAACTGAACACACTGATGATTAGAGTTGACGATTGAAACTTATAGATACCCTCAGTTAAATGTAGACTGCATACTTAGGATTCCATTAAGCTATAAAACTTTACGGGGGTTAAAAAAATACACTTGCTGTATTATACATATAACGTAAAATTTCGGAACAAAAGGCCTGCTCATGCGCTCATAACGCTAGCAAGCGCCATCTACCCGCCCACGACTAATTTTATAATTACACTGTACTTCTGCATGGAATTAGTAAGAGTAAGTTTTTTTCGTTTAAAAATTTTTAGTACATTGTTTTGCACCTCTGTGCATTTGTATGCTGTGGACTCATAAACTTAAGTAACGTATAGCAGCTGGTGCAGACGTAGACTTTCAGCGAGTTACTGAGGAACAAAAAATTGCTGTGTCCTCCTGACCCTGCGCAGGTCAGACCGGAGCCTTCCAAAAAGGACTTACATGTTCAGGACTCGGAGAGTTAAGTAACGTATGGTAGCAGACGCTGACCTTGAGCGAGTTACCACAAAAGTTTGACGGCTGGCTCCCCTGATTCTTAACAGGTCAGGAGGGGGGTTATGTCATCAGCCGGCCAGAATTGGGCGGCAGGTCTTAGGGCTTGCTGATGCTGCTGGGCCAGGAGCTTGCATGGCGATGAGGCTTGCATTTTATGAGCCAATCCGAGGCTTGAATGCGCAATGAGTGCTGGTGGCACGGCATGTGTAGAGTGGGAAACGCTTCTCTTATTGGCTCCTCTTGCTGATGGGGCTTGATCGCGTGGACCCCCAATGTGGCTTAGTATATTCGGTGTGAAAAGCGCAGTTGCTGGAGTTATTCCGGCGTTCCAGTTTGTTCTATCGCGTCTTAAGAAAGCATCTAAACAAGTGCATTCCTTGCTCTATGACACTGAACTCATTGGTCATGATAAACAAGATAGTCACGCATCTCGCTATCTTGTGCTGAACTCAATGTTTATTGGAGATTTTTCTCATTGTGTTAGAGCACACTGCAACAGAATGCGTAGCATTCAAGTTGGGTTACATTCAGGATAACATTAATTTTTTATTTACATTTGTGTTTAATTTCCTAATTTAGGTAGAAATATCTCGAATTAATCGAAATCTAAAGCGGTACTGTATACGCGGGAGCATGCGTTCCTTCTTCCAAGAGGAGAGGAGCATTTTTAGAACATACTCAAAGGAGGAAGGGGTTATGCCTCTTGCTCTTTAGATTCCAAATATGACCAGTCACATTAACGTACTACTGCTTTTTGCTGGAGCAACTGTAGATGCTCGCATAAACATGCATCTCTACTTATTTTGTGAAATAAAAACGATATATTCTGTGTGATTAAGTAGAAGTTTCATGTGCCCAAATGACTATTTTCAGCAGTTAATGACGTTTCTCTTGCACTGAATTCAAGATCCAATTTTATGTTTGCTAGTCAGTGACGACTGGCTGCTACTCGAGCACGACTTCTGAACGAGCATTTCCGATAATTTTATTATTATTCGGGCGAGGTATTTGTGCAGTCCAGCAACCATCTGCCTCAAGATGTAGGCTGGAGACTGCACTTCAGCAAATGCTTTATAGAGAATATGATCAAATGATTCAAAATTGTCTTTTTCATACGAGATTTTATAATTACAGTACAAAATTTTTGTTTTGCATGACATTCGTCCTGAAGAAATGCACTACTGTCCATGTACAATTTTTCGTCGTGAGCTCTGTGTTGTTGCGACCCTGTGAGATATCGATCTCTTTTATTGCCAGCCGTGAATGCTTGCGTATTGCTGCCGCCCATAATATTCCTTCGCGGAATGATCTATTGAATTTCCATACCACGAGCTTCTCTGCTATCTTTGCTCTGGAAGAACAAGCGGGAACCTCGATTTCCGGGCCTCATTTTTGGTCTTTAGGGTCAATACACCGCCTCACCTCCGCGTCTCTGCACACGCTCACGGGAATTTCCTGCCCGTTGTAGTGCACATAGGCTAAGGACGTCCGTCAAAATGGAAACTTCTTCCTTTGAATATTACTTATTTTATATCGCTCCTGAAATAAATCTTTGGGAAGTTTGAGCATATGCCAGTTATATAAAAAATATCAGAATTATCAAAAACAGAAATAGACAAACATGATTTCGTTATCGGTAACTCCACAGGTATTATTAGTGGTGAAGTTCTATTCACCATTTAAGGTATTTATAAGTGACTGATATTTCTACGTAGGTACTTAGTCCCTAGATCAGATCGGTAGTCGTTGCATGGGAGGCTTATTTTACCATAGAGTAGGAGGCCTCTTAGCCCTCTCGTTCCTGAAGATTTGCGATTGCCATAGAGCTCCAGATTTCCTTGCGGCTACCAACAGGCTGTCATGGGTGAAATGCTTGCCAGCAAGAAGGATATGAAGTAAAATGTCTTCATTTGTGAATCGCAGTTTACAAAAAAAACACCTTGGCTAAATATGAAAGTATGAAAACTGATTCAATTTTTCACACAAAATTAATGTAGATGTAAATAGTCGTCACAGATTTTCATCGAAAAATGTGACCGAAAATCAAAGGCACTCAAGTTATGAGGTTTGGAAGTAATCAAACCGTGCACTCCGATCAACCGATCCCTCAGTCGGCCTGCTGCTGTCCCGCGATGTCATGAGGTAACCAGGCGTCCTTTGGCAGCGCGACTGTGTCTGCAGGCAGCCGGGGGCCAGCTCGCATAGGAGTTTTAAGCGTCTCATATCTAAATTAACCAACTCATTTTTAAATTAACATTACGCTAACCAGTCGTTCATAATTTGAGCGCTTGCGTGCTTGTTCACTCTAGTTTTCAACGAAGCAACACTGATCTTAGACCAAGCTGTATTTCTTCTTCCGTTCCACTAGCGGAACAATTGACGTTGCTGCGCACGAGGCCGCAAAGCGATTCACTTTGTGCGATTGTATGTGTGCACATAATCAACAGCGACTCCTCATGAAGCGAGACAGTTTCGAAATTTCACCAACTGTTAGTCAAGTACTGCTCTTGTGTGATGACAATGTTTAAGTTAGAATAGAAGTTATGTTTGTTATGTTGTCTAATATACTCGGTTAACGCTTTTATATTTATTGACTGTCAGCTTCAATAGTTTTTGTAAAATTTTCTGCCTCTGAGATCAAATGAACTGAGATCGAGTGACTGATTCAGGTATATTCTTCTGTCGTGTTCAGATATTACAATTAGAACACGAAATTAGCTACGGCTTAAGTCTTGAATAGGATATGATACGGTCAATATGTTTCTTGTCAGAAAAGTCCGTGCTCGTATGCGATAAAATTATACATTGAATAATCGGAAAAATTTTCAATTTTAATTTATGTTAGACCTCCTTACTAGCGAATTACATTTGTCATCTTAAAAGTGATGGTGCTGTCATGAGGTTTTCCAATGGCTCCACTTCAATTCTCTTAACAATTGCAGCAGTCGTTGGCCCAAATCTGGTGAAGTTGAGGAAAAAGGCGATGAGGCTCACTGTTTCATTTCAAACCCGTCCCACAACTTCCTTATAAGGTTTAAGTCTGGAGATAAGAGGGACCAATCTTTCTTGTTGATAATTCTAACTAATGTTCAGTGGATGTCGCTTTCGAACGATATGATAAACGTGGATCTGAGCATTTTAATTCTGAAAAATCCATCTCCATTAAATTATCGAGGACTGGTCTTGCAGATAATCATCTTAATACAGATCTAAAGCCTCTCTCAGCTGAAATATCTCTCTTTATATCAACGTATATCATACGCATTCTGCAATGACATGATAGTTCCCAGCATTGAAGTTTAGACGTTTATTGCACTATCATTCTTATGTAGAAGTATTCGTAAAAAATATTCCTCTTTATTTTGCTATCTGCGAAACATGAGAATTTTATGGGACATATTGGAGTTAACATTGGATAAATATTCACTTTTCGTGTATTGGGATAAATTTATACAAGTTGCTAGAACGTATTGACGAATATGCGTCGATATCAAACAAGCAGTGTTATCTTCTGTAAGAAATTATTGTAGTTGATCACTTTACAGGAGCAAAATCACACTGAGAGTTGCCTGTCTCGCTGAGAGAAAATGATCCCGAGTATATGAACATAATCGACGTCTCACTTTCTCAAAAGAGCACCGTTATATTTTGCAATACGTGACTGGACGAGAAGTTAAGTTACTACAATCATCTATGGCGAAGAACTTGCTTCGAAGGCGCTAGCTGTGAGGGCGGAAGCGTGTTTTCGGAGAGAGGCCTCTGAGCAGAGAAGCGCCTTTAATTTTGAGAAAGCCTCTCCGACGTCGTCAGATGTCAGATTTCCTGCCTTGTGGCGCGAAATCTTTGTAGTGTCATATGATACGCCAGCTTCAAGGTGCACTCTGAATTTTCTTTGATCGAACTTCTTATGGGTGAACTGACTAACCCAGAAAGAAAATGCACCGGAAATTCTAATGCAGAATGAAGTTCTTATGCAGCAAACGCTTCTAATTTGGGTGCATGTAATTTACATGGTGCGTGGTGACACGCTTGAGTTTACCTAGAATTTTAACTCGTGTTAGTTTTTGAGCTTCGTTGTCGAAAGCGAATGCTACAATTTTTTTTTCATATTGCATGCGCTTAACAGAGTGCTTTTATGCCTCCTAATCAAATCTCGTGAAAAATGACAGAAGCTCCATACTCATGAAGTGGCTTCTCATTTCTTTCGTCTCTGAAGTTCTACTGCCGAAGTTTTCGAAAAAAATCACTCGCACGACCTGGCAATCATAGATAAATTCTCCAATTTCCGCAGCTTTCTCGGAACGACACTCCCTTCAGGGCATTGCCCTTGTGTTCCACTCAATCACCCAGAGCACCCAGAGGCTTTTCCATTTGTCACCTACGTGAAGTGAAACCTACTTTTAAAGACGAGTTCAATGTTCCGCAATACTGAAAATGATATGCCTCGGGGGTTTTTGATGTATGGGTCGGAGTACTGAAGCCCTAGAGCAGAGCTGCATTTTTTAATTTTCGTAAAATTATAGCATGTATGATGAGTAGCTGTGCAGCACTATGGACCGCAGCCCTGTCGTGTCGTGGCCGTCGATCGCCCTGCTCATTGTACGATAACATATCCCTGAGAAATTCTTGTGCTAATTTGTCATTTTATGGCTGCGATAACGAACCTTCAGAAAACTGCTGAAACTCGATGTCTTAACTGTACGTTAATAGAATGGCTACCGATATGAATAAAAAAAACATCAAATGATTCCATGCCAAGGTTACTCATGGGACGTACATACAGCGACAATTGAGGCTATGTTTGGAAAATTGTTAATGAATAATGGAAGTTTTAGGAGGGACTTGATACATGTTCTAACAAAGCTTGATTAGATAAGATTTTATCTCATAAAATTGCAATTATTTACTAGATAGTAGGTAATTTAGGGAAACAATAGTGCGTCTTTTGTTTTTGCTCATTAGTAAAAATACTTAAAATAGTCGTGGGGCATCACAGTCTGAATGAATTTTTTTCTTGAAATGCAGTGCGGAGTCAGACATAAGAGTAACATGAGTAGTTCGAGTCCAAAGTTCATGTTACTATTCCACAACAGTTTGATTCTGCGGGAGAAATAAGAATCAGGTGATTTTGGGAACCTTGGTGAGCCCAAGAAATTTTCGATCTTAACATCAAAGTTTGTGAAGTATCGGTGTGTTTTTCAAGAATTTCGGACAAAAACATAAAAAGAAATAAAATTGCTTTGAATTAATCCCAAGAAACTCGTGTTTGCATTGCCGAAGCAATTGCTTTATATTAGAAGGAAGTATGTTTAGGGGCTATAATTTCTGGAAAAGGTTTTACAGTCGTCACAATTCTACCGTTTGTTTTTGTGATAAGGTCTTTTTGAATTTTATAGGTTGGTGTTCTTCGAGTTTTTGTCATATTATCGACAAGTGGGATCGAGTCCCCAAAAATAAGATGATCGTCACTCACACGCACCTCCTCGCTCATCGCCGGTCTGGTGGCGGCCCACAGCATTTGTAGGCCGGAAAAATTCAAGTGCGTGCGTTAGGATCACCTACATACGAACACCGAACCTCATCTCGTTTACGCACGAAACATTGTGATAGTTCACTTTCTGAGCACACTTCGCGCATACTTTTCTCTGCTGTTCTCTTTTTGTTAAGAACACATGTTGCATTTCCAAGCACGTTGAGACGCATGCAGCTCACACCGTCTGTGTTCTGCTTTACAAGCGCCTTCACAAGCCACGGTTCGTACGTCGGCAAGTCGAGGAAGCGAAGCCCGGTAATTTGGAGACAATTCTGCGGAGGCGGTCTCCATGGCAACACCACCACTTTTATGAACCATGATGCCTAGCGGATAAAGGAGGTGCAGCCACAGCGGCTAGGAGGGAGCTGTGTGTTTTACAGGCGCCTGGGTTGAGGGAAGTGTTGTGTGATAAATGAAGTCTGCGGCTCAGTTGTGATATTTTTTGAGCTTTCGTGTGGATGACGTTTTTTATATTATTTTAAGACATTACGGTCTTATATACTATTGTTTAAATTTCATTCTATTTTAATATTATGTTTTATTTCGCATTGACTTTTTTGTAATGTAGATAGTTTCATTCATTTTTTTCAGATCATTTTTTAAATCCTACTTTTTTAATTGTAGTTCAAATGTCATTTAATCTTTTATATTTTATTTGAAGCTAACAGGATTTACTAACCCAAAACTGCGTTCGCTCGCGCGTATCAAAGGACGACATTGGGCAGCTAGTGGCACTACGCTGGAAGTAGCACGAGTAGTGCCTTGACTAAATTTTTCGAGGTGTTTTCTCTGTTATTTGGAGCGCCTTAGATTGTCGAGCAATCGTTGAATTCGTTTGTGCAACAGTCGTCAAGTGGCAGTGGTATGAAATTTTGAATTGTGGTGTTTTAATGAGAAATACACTTTGAGTTGCAAGTTTATAAAGATAATTGTTGTAAAGGAACCTTTCATGGTAAAATAAAGAACATCACTTAATAATTTCATTCGGTGAAGGTGAAGTAATTTTTAAAGAGTCATAGTAGGAGTGAAAAGATATTTATTTTAGTCATCGTATAAAATAAATAAAAGCTCACAGAAATGAACCTAAAAGTAAAGGCTGAAACTGTCGAATGAAAAATTCACTAAGGCTCAACTCGGACAAAAGTTATCTGTAAATTTACAGAAAGTAAGAGATGAAGTGAACAGTGAAGCTTTGCGGTTTCTGGACAAACGCTGACACTTTAAATCGTTTTACAACTATTGCTTCTTGTGTTGTTTTAGAGTTGTTTTCTTTAAAGGTCAAAAACTAGTTTTGCAGCTGTTTCTTTAAAGACTGAGAACTTGTTGACAACTAAGTGTTTTGAAGACTAAAATATTGTTTTACAGCTGTTTCTTTTGCAAACTCAAAATTTATTTTATAGCTCTAGGTTTTGAAAACTAAAAACTTGTTTTACAGCTGTTTCTTTTGGAGACAAAAAGCACTGTCTAGCACATACAAAATATGTGCTAGACAAAGTAAGGCGTGCTTTGTGTAGGTGGAAAGAATAACGAATTTCCCTCTCATGTTTTTGTATTAAATTTTGTAAACTTCGAGTGAAGAGTTCCGGCTCGAGAAAATCCCTTGGAAATTAATGGTGTTGGAAGGTTGAAGCACGAAATATAACTGGAGGGGCAGGGGACGCATTGAGTGACGGTGATGGGGAAGTAACTTGAGCTGCTCCCGTGAGACTGCCGCAGGCGACTCCTCAGGCGCAGTCTTGGTCACGGGGACAAGCCATCGCTCACTCGCGTGTTGCTCGTGTCCAGGACTGCGGGCCACTGAATTACTCGCGTGTTGCTCGTGTCCAGGACTGCGTGTCACTGAATTACTCGCGTGTTGCTCGTGTCCAGGACTGCGGGCCACTAAATCACTCGCGTGTTGTTCGTGTCCAGGACTGCGTGTCACTGAATCATTCGCGTGTTGCTCGTGTCCAGAACTGCGTGTCACTGAATCACTCGCGCGTTGCTCGTGTCCAGGACTGCGTGTCAATAAGCCACTCACGTGACCACGTGTCGTTGAAAGTGACACATGTCCGAGCCGCTCGAGCACGATTGGTCTGTGCGCCCGAGTGCGCAAATTTGTTTCTTTAGCTAGGCTCCATGCAAACATGTAATGGCTTATGCATGCAATTTGGTAGCTGAGGAGATTAAAAGCACCTGAGTATGTTAAAAATAAAATTTAATACTACTAAAACATTCGTACCATCATCAAGCAGAAGATAGTTTGTTGAAAATAAACAATCATAGTAGGCACTACGCACTTTGTAAAGGACGACGCAAACATTAAAGTTTAGATCGCATCTTTGTACTGGGGTCAGGTTGCAGCAGTTTTAGTGTTCTCAGTTCACATCTCAGCCCCACGAAAAGCTCGCGTTTTTTCCACACGCGAGTCAAGTGTGGGGAAATAAAGCCATCTATCGCAGGGATTTGTGCTACAGATTGTTTAGTGTATCAACGCTGTTATACGTTGCAAATCGAATAAATTTTATCCTTGCTAATGTTTTAAATATGAACGCATTTCCTACGCCAGAAATAAATGAAGATGAAGAAGCGAGAATTTCGCGCAGATGCATATTTTTCTCTACGTCTTCTTTATTTATTTGAAGGCATTTATAAGGAACATGTTTTACGTCGATGCCCGCCAAAAAGTGTGCATAGAGCGCATAATAACTATTCTTGAGAGCCAGCTCGTCCGCAGCTGACGAAGGTCATCGCTTAGAGCGAAAGCTGACGGAAAAATTTTTTACATTACATTTTTATTATATATGAAAATTATATTTTTTTTGAAGCAATTCTTACAACCTAATGAACAGATTTGCAAGTGCCCTATGTTTGATTTATATCACAATTTTGCAAAGAAGACTGCAATAGTTATCGATCCCAATGTCGACTCTAACTACGTTCGTTATGAACTCTGTGGTCTGTACCATACCAAAAGTTTGCTTAACCAATTCAATAAAATTTAAGGGACACATGCAATTCATAACATTTATCTGTGAACCCATACGTCGATGTGCCCTAGTCCTTCTCAGCCAGAGGGACTTCGCAGCGAAATGTTAGTTACCACCCTGTCCTGGCCTGACTGAAGTTGCGGTGCTGTTTCAGCTCTTCCGGCGAGTTAAGTATCAAGTTTGTGCGATATTTAATTAAGAGCTGCGCAGTATGAGGAGTGACGTATCAGGGGAGACAGGATTAGAGGGTGTGTGCGAGTTGCCAGGTCGGGGTGTCAGAAAGAGCTGCATAAGCAAAAAAAATTGTATTCTAGTCAACTTAACTTACAAAATATTGAGTTTTAAAGGATCTCCAATTAGTGGCAGGGCATCTGATAGGAGTGCAGTGGGGAACGATAGGCTTAACCTTCTATTGCCGTGAGAAGCACTCCGCAACTTCATAAAAATCAGCTTTTAGCGCAAGAAGGGATAGCACTGGGGACCTCTTCAACAGGAGGCAATAAGTGAGGGTGGATGAGCGCAGCGTGAGCGGGGCAAGGATCTCTGTCCGGGCCCGCTGTTTGTTTTGCACGTAGGTGTGAAGTGTTCATTTAGAGCTGTGTTTGGCTTGTGGCTGTGGGTGTAGTTGTGGGTGTCAACGCACTACGCCTGCGTGGAGGGGTTGTGGTGGCTCCGTGTTCGTTGATGAGAGGTGAAATAGAGACAGCACTCCAAGTTAAGTTCACGTACACTTCCGGGACCTTATCTCGGACAGATAACCTTGGCTCGATTTTATTAACATCGGGCTATGAGGATGTGGTTCTCATGGCAATAACCAGGGAAAGTGAAGGGAAGAAAAACAGAAAGAAACATGGTTCGGACTAAAATTAGTCACACACAAAGCGTGGTACAAATGGGCTTGTCAAAGAGTAAAACTACAACCCTAAAATTAAGCGCAGAGATCACGTCGAAACTTTTAGCGTGATTCCTAATTCACTCCCGGGCTGATCGCTCAGCATGAAGGGGTGATGAGCACCAAGCGTTAAAATGATCCAGAACTACCATGTGATTCTTCGTGAAGACACAAGGAGACTGATGCTCTTAGATTATGAAAGAAATTTGACCACTGCAGTGTGCATTATTTGTGCTTAGCCTGCTGATTCACTGAATTTATTTTTGAAGAAGATGAGATTTTATTTAGTTCAGATTCGAATAAATGTAGTGATTCTTTCACTAGTGAACAGGGAATATATTATTGATCATTGTACATATGATTTTAATTCGCACCAAAATGCACCAGCTAACTTCAAGAGTGTAATTGAGAATGAAAATCTATTTCTGGAGCTTTGCTCGCAGTACTTTTACTGGTGCTAAGATTGCATGGTACAAAATAAACACAAAAACTGGGGAACTACTAATCATGACATTTTATATTCACAAAAATAGCCAAAAGTGATCATATTCCCGATAAATGAAGCGCACAAAAGTGTAGTGATATATTGTGAGGTGAGAATCGGGGCCGATACCTTGCTGTACCGGTAATTTACAAATTTTTGAGAGTCCATAAATTTCAGATTTTTGGTTTAGTAGCCCTTGTACGCTATAGTTTTCTCTCGCTGATATTATTTGAATTTTCTTTGGTATAGAAAATTTTGATGTGAAGAAACGATTTGATGGGAGACCTTTGGAGAAGACTGAATATCCATGTGAAGTGTAATATTATTTTGGATGTCTTTGTGTCCTTATTTAAAAAATCTCAAGAAAGGCTAGCTTCAGTTGTCTCCCCTCACCTGAAGTACTATTAGTTTGTTCGTTATCCATGTGAAAACTAATGATAGAAGTTTTACGAATGCTTTATAACTGAAGCCACATTGTGGTCTACATCTGGAACCGTCGGCCTAGCGCTGCTGAGTGACATCACTCGGGACATTTGGATGGAGGAATCTTGACCAGCTAATTTACTCGGTATGGTTAATTTATACCCTAAATTAGTTCTCCGTTTTTTTGCGGAAATGTAGCAAGCTTATTGCAGTGTACATGCTGATAATATTTTAAATCATACTGAAAATGGTTATTTTGAACAAACCTCCAACACTGAGTAAATTGATCTCATACGACGAAGATTGAATTCACAAAAAATCAACTTCCAACGCAAATTTAGTGTAAAATGTGAAGCCTCTTTACTTTATTTTTCAAAAACGGAACAATTAACTCCTAATGATTCACTTGCAATTCTATGAATTTTTTGTGAAGATAGTTAAATCTAACTAGGCAACTTCATAGATTAATTTTCGTGAAAGATAGTTAAATCTCAAGAAACAACTCCGTAGACTAAGTTTCGTGATAGCTAGTTAAATCCCACGAGGCAATTCCGTAG
The DNA here is from genome assembly GCA_014899125.1 of Orchestia grillus. Lineage (NCBI taxonomy): Eukaryota > Metazoa > Arthropoda > Malacostraca > Amphipoda > Talitridae > Orchestia > Orchestia grillus. The sequence goes on from VOMN01007669.1 coordinate 13,328, forward strand.
ACTAAGTATCATGGAAGATAGTTAAATCTCAGGAGACAACTCCGTAGACTAAGTTTCGTTAAAGATAGTTAAATCACACGAGGCAATTCCGTAGACTAAGTATCATGAAAGATAGTTAAATCTCAGGGGGCAACTCCGTAGATTAAGTTTCGTGAAAGATAGTTGAACTCACGAGGCAACTCCGTAGACTAAGTTTCATTCAGCGAAAGAAATCGGTTATTTGTAAAATTCTGTAAAATTCTGCGCGGTTACTAATATATTTTAATAACAACGCTTAACTGCGAAATTCTTTATCAACCTTATTTATTTTAACAAGATAACAAATTTATACTGAGAAATACGTTTTCCCATCTCACTTTATACAAAGGTAACATGCCTCTGTGTTATTCCACTTTTTGTCTGTTCAGTTCTTACTACGACTTCTAGACTTTATGCAATTATTTATTGGCACCTTCTACTTACATTGTTGTGAATTTGTATAGTTAAGTTCAGGAAATATACGGAACTTTTTAAAATGAATCCGTTGAGAACTGGGCTATTGCCAACAGCTTTAAAATGATTTTATATGGTGAGAATAGCTGAACATTTCTTCTCCTCACACAGCTCTGCATTGTCATCATTTAACTCTTCTTTAACAAATCCGCTCCATAAACTGCAAGTTTTACCGTTCATACCGTTTGAGTTAATGAAATGTTATATTTTTCATTTCTGGTTGCAAAATATAATGAGCCTGTCATTTTGTTTCAGAGTGCCCGAGCCTGAAGATCTCCGTCATCACCAGATCCCTGGGGGACTCGCAGTCCTGCCAACGGAGTCTGTCACCGAACTTCCAGAGAACTTTTTTACTCAGTAGAAGCGAAGTAGCGATATTTTTCTACGTCAGGTTTTCACTTCCAGTTTAAAAGATTAGCGAAAATTATATTTTCACCAGAGCGTCTAGATACAAATTAGTTATATTAGCTGAATGGACTACTTCATGCACTTTTTGCATAAAAATTATAAGCTGCACGTATACTGTGAAATTTTCAACCGGCGTTGAAAAATTACAAAGCAGAAACACATGCAAATGATCATGAGACCTATTTTTTGTATTAACTTTTATTTGCCACCGTTGAAACTCACTTAAGTGATTTTAGGTACAGTTAGGCTTGGAACGTTTTGGCTGTTCTGTACATGAAATATTTTTATAAGCTTATAGCTTTCAAAGTTTATAGATTTTACAAAGTGAGTGACTTGTGAAATTATCTCAGACTTTTGAAGGTTCTTACTTTCAACTTAATCCAATTGAAACTAGTGAAGATACATTAGTCTATGGGGTAAACGAAAACACAATTACTTCACTTCTTGAAAGTGTGCCTCCTCTGATATGAGTACAGCATCAAATATACATAATTTCAGTTGAACTCGGGACGTCAGGTTACCTTACAAAGTGTTCTTTGTATATTTTCAACGCCCTGATGACCTAACGGGTTGCGGGTGGACTCGTTTACGCGTAAGGAAATGCACGCAGCAGCGAGCCGGCAAGCTCGAAGAAGAGCATCGCTTGTAGCTATCACCTCGACTACTCTTGGCCAGGCTTCTAAGACCACAAATAAAACGTCAAAATCTTCCTCGAAGTCTTCTCATAAAGCTTCCACTAAGACAACTAGTAAAAGCACATCGTCCTCAAAAGTAAGTAGTAAGATTTCAACTGAATCAAAAGTAAGCGACCCCTCGACTTCAGCGTCATCCGTACCCAAGACTTTGATATCAGTTAGTGATGGTAAGGAAACTTTCACTGCTGTTGCCTCTTCAACGTCAGCGGCAGCTGCTGGCGCAACCCTCGCTTCATCACCCAAGGCTGGTGACACATCTTGCCACAGTTCTTCCTCATCTATAGGCCACCCTAGTCGTTACTCTTTGTCACCGATTCCTTTCAAAGCTGCTAGTCCCAGTTCTGACGCTTCTAAGAAGGTGACCTCGAAATCATTGGCCGGACACTCAGGTCTCGAAACAAGGGAAGAGTCACCGACAAGAAGAAGTAATTCATCTTCGTCGAATTCTCTTTCCCAAAGTGCTCCAAAGCTATCAGCGTCTGCTCCTGTGAGTTGTGGAGTAAGTCCATCTGGTTCTTCGCAGTCCATTTCTGTTATCCAATGTCCCTCTTCTCGTACCGCAATTTCACCTACTGCTGTTGTCACAACAACGCAGCAGTGCGTTACGTTCTCTTCCGAACCAAATAATGCTTCATACAACTCCGGAAAATATAGTCGTTCTAGTGCTAGCCCGTCCAAAGGTTCTCCGTATGACCATGTTTACGCTTTTCGTCCAGCGAAAGCAGAGGTATTGTTGGAAGAAGATGAAGAAGAGGAAAACGATGAAAAAGAGATCAAGGAAGGAAGAAGCAATGGGAAGGGTCCTCAGGTAAAACCGTCGCCCCTTACTTTTGACTTGGATGTAGGACGAAAAAGTTATGATGAAGTGCGCTTTTCAAGGAGCTGGACTGCCGGGGGTAGTTTGGATGAGGATATCTACAGGGTCGGGCGAGACTTCAGTAATAGAGTACACTATGCCCGCCATAGCTTGAATGGCTCTGAACCTAAGTATTCTATCGTTAGTCTGAGCAATGGCGTCCAAGTATACGATGATAGATTTCCTGAGGTTCCTCTAGATTACTACGAATCAGAAAATAGTTGTCCGTCTAGAGACTTGAATTCTGCAGTACGAGCCAGGGTGAGTATAGACATAGGAGATGATCTTGAGGCCCCGGAGAGTAAAGCTCAACAGGAGACGCAAGTCACACCCAAGCGTATGAGTAGACGAAAGAAATTTCAAACTAACATTGAGGCCTTCAGAAGTTTTATGGAAGAGGACATTTTTGACGAAGAAGAAGAGCGTTCGAGGTCACCGAGCGATGTTGAGGATACGAGACATCTTAGTCCTGGAAAAAGTGTTGTACACGACAGCTCTGAAGATGTTGAGGCAAAGACATCCAGTGAGTGTGTTCTAAAACCAGCTCTCAAAAGAACGTTAAGTACAACTTCTGAAGCCATGACTCCCCGAGCTATTTCTCTGGATGAATCGGAAGAATGTCCTAGCAGTGGGAGCACCACTAGGAGGTTAGTTCGCATCAACGCACCCACGCAATCAGTCCGCAAGCGGCAGTACCCGAGTCTCACAGTGGGACCACCGATGCCAACCCGAGGCACCATGAGGCGACGACGAGCGGTCAACCTCGGCGATCAGAAGACGTGTGCCCTCGTCCAGAGCAACGTCAAGATGGGCATCAGCGACATAATGTGAGTACTACAGCACAAGCCGTGCTCCTTTGCATGTTTATTGGGACCTCCTAGGTGTATCCTAAAGCTCTCTGCAGTTCGTAAAGGCATACTTGAACTTGATCATTTTCGTTCAAATAAGTTCATTAGTTTTAAGAACAGTCAAGCGGTGAGTGAGGGTGTCATCTTTTCGAGACACATCATTTAACATTAAACAATTACACTATAATTCTAGCTTCATGCTGGAGTAGGTAGATACAGAAATTTTTTCATGTTAAATTGCCAATGAATTTGCTCAGTGAGTTTCCTTCGTGTGTGAAAGAATAATTAACACGACTCTTAGAAAAATGGGCGTTCATAGGAGTGAAATTATTTTGGATCGTTATAACGGTAGAATCGATGCTATGTTTGAGTCTCTTTACCTCTTGCTCTGTGATAAAGCATGTGAAGCTAGATATTATCTTTATCCTCCTTTTCCTCTCGCCTGCGTAATATTCAATGTACGAAATAGAAAAACCAGGAGCCTTTGAGGACATTTTTCACCTCATTAAAAAAATTTCTCCGTGCTGGAGTTCGTAGACATGCTGTAATGAAGAAGAGGGTTGCGGTCAAGGGGCTTGTGGAGGTCGTA